>DWME01000811.1:0-29501 GCA_018244795.1 Parelbella ahira ahira
AATATTTATATATTATATTTTATTCCTCTCTAGAAACACCACTGTTGACAAACTTAATCTCTAAAACCAATTTTTGTTTCATATTCAGAATGAATATCTGTACGTACCTACATACATTACAGTATGTAATATGTACATATTATGTATGATTCTGAAAAGAGCCTCGTGGCAAATAATTTATAAATCCAGCGCGGAGCAGTCATCAATCTAAATTAATTAGGTATTTTATTGTAAATACGTGCAGGTATGTACAATGTATGTATGTATTGCTCATAAATAAACGTAGATGGTTGATGTACACATTAACATACGTAGATGTACGATTACAGAATTAAAATACCGAAAAAACAATCTTTCTTAAACATAATTGAATAAGGATTATTCCTCTTTCTTTGAAACTAATAATAAAATGGCCTTTTGTAAAGTTAATCGCAGTCGTAGCCTTAGATGGCAGTATAGGATTACACCGTCAATATTTTATTTTAGGTTCAAAAATTTAGACCGGGCGTTGATCGATCCGCCAGCGTAGGTGATTTCGTACATACTTATCCTTACATTTTAAATTAGTACCTATATTTCAAATGAGAAAATCTACCAAAAGGTACAAATGCTTCTATAAAAACCTACACAATTTTTTCTATTAATATCCTGGTATCTTGGTATTCCGATACCGTCTACACGAATTTTTGCCAATATATGTAGGTACCTACTTAGTTAAAACTAGTGTTAGATTTACGACTGTGTATATCGCGCGTGCGAATAAAAATTTCGTATGCTGTGAGGGCACGTTAAATAGCACGACGTTGGAATAAACGGCTCATTTCAATTACGTTACGATACCCATTGTGCGGCCAATTAATAAACATTGTTTTCCTCTGGTAGTGTGACTCTGTGATTTTGAAAATGATTTTATTAACTATGATAGTTTTATATTGTCTTTATCACACGAATCCTTTAATTTTGATCTTTTTGTTTTTCTATATACCCCGAAAATGCTCTTTGGGTATATAAAAGTGATCTTGTTCATTTAATTTTCTTGTGATTTTCATGGACTTTAAAAATATCTATGTTAGAAAAATATTACATAATCAGATAGAGGTATGTACGTTGCATTTCTTGCTTTATTGCACTTGAATAATTTAATTACACACAAAGCTCTATAAAACTGTAATATGTTTTGTTTTCTCTAGGTTCCTTCTTTCGTTTTTGTAGGTTCATTCCTTGTCCATTGTAACTTTAAATTAAATAAATTCTAGAATCCATCTTAAAATAATGTAACTTATACAATATGGTTATAGTTTTAGTGTTAAAACTTTTAAAACTATTAAACCTTTAATTCAATTAACTATTAATTATTAAAATTTTAACTTTAACTTTTTAACTATTAAAACTTTAGTTATACGTGGAACTCAAAATTATCTCTCATAATCAGGAAATCATAGCGTAATTATAGTATCGAGGCGCAGACAGTTAGATATTTAGAGGATCTTTTAATGATTTACCCATTATAAGCTTGACGGTTACTAACACAGAATTCTTTGTTTCTGAAAAAATTTAATTCGGCATACACATAGAAAAAGAGATCAGCCTATTAACTAATGATAAAGACTCAGAACAAATGGCGCTGATAATAAAATTATTAAATATTACCCAATACGACGGTGAAGGAAAACATGTTGAGGAAACGTGTACGTCTTAGAGTTTTCCGTGACCTTCGTCAAGGCGTGTGATGTCTGCCAACTCGCACTAGGCCAGCGTGGTTGGATATGCCCTTAACCTTCCTCGGTATGAAAGGAAACCCGTGTCAAACCTTGAAAATATACTGAAATTTACGATCATGAAGATAAGAGCTGTTATCGTGAGATATTTTAAGTTTGGAATGTCGCGTTTTATGTAACTTAATAAATATAGGTCATATAATTTTCATGAGTGCAATATTCTTAAATAATTTATATCTCTCTAAATATGAAACGATAATGTAATAATTCCAAAGACCATTAAATATTAGGGGTTCCCCGGCACGCGCCGGCCATGCTCCGTTTGCAGGCTGGATCTGTGCCAAATAAAAAGTATACTTAATTATATTTTTAAATTTTCATATAAACTGGCCAGTTCGAATTTTCGATGTGAAAAACGTTATATAATAATATATTTTATTATAACATCTCATAGTGATGAGGACGATGATAATATAATTAATATGAAAAGACGCTAAATTACCGTACTAATTAAACTGTACACTTGTGGTGTAATAGATATAATAAGTCGAAGAAAACGTCAGTAGTTACGTTGCATGATTAATTTGGTACATATGTTTGCTATTGCATGTTTCAGATTTAATAAACAGTATCAGAAGCTTGTATGCTTACCGTTTGGTAGGTACTAATTAATTTACATATATAATTAAATTTAGACCATTTCACAAAATGTATATCAACTTTTACTTTAATGCTCGAAATAAACTATAAAGTACCTACTTTAAAATAAATATTAGTTCATCATTAAAATAAAAATGTGTTTTGTATTACGTTAGTGACGATAGTTTTCTCAAAAAATAACAAATCATCTCTTTCCGGTCTTAGTTATGTTACGAGTTATTGATGTAATGTTTTATTTTTAACGTATTTTTGACATTAGTGATTTGTATACAGCTACTGGTTTACCAAGAAGTGTGTAGAGATGGGCAATTTTAATACAAACATTGATTTAATTTAATATTTCGTTCAAGGCCCACAAAACTTATTGGCAATTTGCCATTTGAAACGATTAAATAATAGAGAAAATTCGGAATGAGCATTGAGTACTAGACGTACGTAAGTTGGACTTGGTAACGAATAAATGCATTAAAAAAGCGAATACACGATTTTGTTTCCTTTTAATTTTTCAGCATCAAGATCAAACCGTGTACGGTCACTGTTAGACATTTAAAGCATCCCTGAGGGTATTTTTGCCATAATCTCTAAGCTGTTAATTTTTATAAATGCTTAAACTCATCATTATGTACCAAATTTGACTAAATGGATAACAATAAAGACAAAAGAAAACACAATATAAGTTAAGAAATTAATTAACAATAATAACTATTATTAACCGTTTCCCACAACACTGTTGTACAACGACGCTGCATACTCAGAGGTCGAATTCCGTCTTCGTCGCGCAAACAAGTCTTACTTTTGTTATTGTTTATCGTTTTAGGGGCCGCGAGCTTGTATGGAAACACAATGATATGTCAACGATCTCTTTCTATTGAATTAGGTCAGTTTGCATGAGTTGCACTGAATGTTTTTAGCATTTGACAAAGCCTTATTCATTGTGAAAAAGCGCCACCGCTTGGGACGTTACAGGGGAAAACTTCTAGCCCGTTACTATAGTGTGAATTGGTAGATTATAGGTCAGGTAGATTATAAGCAATAAGAATTGTTATGGATTGGTAGCTGGTGGGTTGGCTCTCCTATCATTTACCGCTATAATAAAATGAAGTCAGAATAGAATGAATGCTTATGAAATTCCGTTGTGGACAAGCTTAAGGTAGCATCAGAATTTTTTATTGTAGAGACGTAAAATAATTATTTTAATTCAAGGTAAAAATCACGAATTCTTTTTGTAATAATTATGACTGTAGTTGTTTATTGAATTATAATTGCAGTTACAAAGTTTTTTATCACTAGAGTGCACTCAGGTTTATGAGAAAAGTTTGTGATATCAGAGATATAGCTAGTTGTATTCTCTCCATTCATTCATTTATCAAAGTCTGACAAAGAGAACACACATACTATAGAATTGTTAAGGCTTCTGTGGCTTACCACAAAGAGGACGTTAGGTGGTTTGGACGCTACTAAAACGACTTTTTAAATGTCACGAAAATATAAGTACGTTGGTAGAGTTTAGTACCTCAATATACAACATTGTAAAGGATCTCGAATGTTGATATTTAAAAATAAAACTGAAAATTTAAATAGCTACCCAACTCCAGAATTTTGCCGATGACATACAAAAGTATAACATTCTATAACAGCTGTTAAGAAAAGATTTCATTCAGCTCTAAATTTACATATTACATAATTTATTCATAAACTTAAGAAAATGGAAGCAGAAATTGAAATTTCTGTTTAAAATGTTCTATAAATAATTTGTGTCATTGAATAGTCAACGGAACATTAAATATTGCAAGGAGATTATTATTTGTGTAATTTATTTCAATGATGACGTTTGGAATGATGACTGAATCAATTATTCAAGCAGTTTGACTTTGAATTGTCATTCAAAATCATAATATAATTATGTTGTATGTTCCTTTTTTAATTATAAAGGGATGTAGGTGCCCGATTTTTTTATGTGGAAATGAAGCAAATGAGTATATTGGCCACCTACTGCACGAGATGTAATTCCCTCCACCTCGTAGTAGATTTGTTTATCCTATAGTGGTACTATCATAGAAATGTATTAATTCCCTTAAAGTGAATGTTTACCAGATCCACAGACTTCTTGTTTCTCCCAATCACTTACTTCGCAGATTGTGTCTTATAATTGAAATAAAAGACGTACGTTACACAAAAATAGATACATGTACACAACGTGCATAGTTAAAGACAAGTCTATTTATTATGCGGTAAGACATATCCTAAGAATTTTCATTACTCTGAAAAACGTCTATAGCCTTTTCTTCGTCAAGAGTAACTTTTGTAGATGATCACAGATAACTGATCATGTAAATGTACGCTCTTGAATTACCATTGGATCAACTTAAAGACCTTTAGAGGAAAGTAGTGATATTACCTTTTTTATATATTTTCGTTAACAGATTTTTTAAATATAATTTCATGAGACTTAGTTACAATTTTTTTTTTATTTTCGCATGGAATTTTATTACAAAACAATAATCACAAAGAAAAAAGGCTCATTACAATATTCTGGCAACGTTTAAATATAGCTATGTTAAGTTATTCTTATTTCCTATATGCTTATTATGTAATCTGTCTGGAAATCCTCCACAACAGCTTTATAAATAAGACTCATTTGTTATATATGGCATGAGGAGGAAATGAGATATAAATAGATATGATGAAACATTTACCGCTGGTGATCTCATGAAAATGTTTCGGTGTTGACCGAAAAAACTGTAATTTCGAAATAACTACCACAATTTATTAAAGCAAAAATAAAAATCAAAAAAACCTTGGCGGAAAATTAAAGGTCGCCAGTATTTGAGTGCAATAATTTTGCTAAAATACATAGCATGCAAGAAAACGGCATCAGAACATTTTATGCTATGTAGCAGGAAACCAATGTGCTCCAACATAATGGGGTTTTTCTATTTTCTTTGCAAGTAACAATAAATAACAGTAAGCTAAAGGGCAATTCGAAAAAATATAGCAACATAGGTGATTAAGATCCTTGTCCAACAGTGGGACGTTTAAGAGAGCGCCAATGATGAAAACAATTTTGTTAGTTAATACTGTTTTCATATTTTCCCAACATATAAAACTTTAAAAAAAGGTAAAGGAAATATTGATATCTACAAGTAAATTTATAGATATAATCAGTGAAAGAAAAAATGAAAAAAAATCGGCCTCGAAGGTACAAGGTTCTATTAAAATTTGTAAAACATTAACGGTTTATTTAAAAATACAAAAGGTAATTTGTTTGCCAACGATTATATCCGTCAGCGCTGTATGTATTTATTGTTGTTCAACAATTGAATACTGTCAATAATATAAACCACGGAAAATATCATATATAGGTAGAGAAATTCATCATCATCACGTCAGCCTTTTGCGTTCCGCCGCTGGACATAGGCCCTTCCCAAGGTGTGCCATACCCATAGCACTCGATCCTCCGCAGAGAAAGTATATTGTATATATAAATTGAAATTTGCTGCTAAGTATTTTAGCTGCGCTGACGAAGCCTTTTCATGTCTTCATAAATAAAACTAGATTTTACCATAATTTTGTAGCCCCAATTACGTTAAAAAATTTATCAAATAGTTAAGAATCTTATAATGTGACTACGTATATCGCTACAATTTCCTAATAAACAAACCTCGGCGAGTAAAAGCTAAAGTTCGCCTTTAATAAAATGATGCTTTTTGAAAACATTCATGCGCAAAAATAGGTATTGCACATACGATCGTCTAGTTAGCGTTGATATATTACAAGTGAAAAAGATTCCTGCTATCTTATTCTTAAAAGCAGTAGTGCAATGACTATAATTACGTATGTATGTGCTTCAAAACAACTGGGCGGTATGACGCCAGAGGCCCCCGCCGACGGCGTCCGGCGCTGGGCGGGCGGCGTCCGCGCCAGTCTCCTTGTTGATACTGACGGGAAAACTCGTTCCCTTGTGTACAGCCTAACAGTTCTGTGACACTTATCAAAATGCCTGTAAGAATACACATTCATAGTATATTCACAAACCATTAATCCGCTTTATCTGTGCAATTTACTTTTATCAGGCGCTCTCGCTTTTAAACCTAACACAAACAATAACAATCTCTAAATTAAGACTCACGTATTTACGCAATTAAAACGCTAGAGATAAATAATTATAATAACTTTCGTAGTGGACATAAGCGCTAACTTTCTGATGGAATTAATTAGTTGGATTGTATATTACTTTTCATAGTTGGTGCCAGCTTTGCAGGCCGTGATGCTGTGATTGGCATACAAAACAAAGTGGTGGCGCAGCTGCGTACTGCTGTCAAAAACGATTGCAGACGCTGCTTTTACATTCAAAGTATTCCAGACGCAATTAACCACCATATGTTTGTGTTACCGCTGCGTTATTTTCGGAGATGATGCTGGAATCCGTTCGCTTTACCATCAAACGACTTGGCACTGGAGCGTGTATTTTATGGCCGATGTTCAAAAGCACATTTTTATTTGCGTGTTCTAACAAGAACGTAATGTTCACAGGCCAGGAACAAGGATCAGGAACAGGAGGTTCTCACCTGGATCAACGCGGTCATCGGTGAACCCTTGCCCGGTGGGGACTACGAAGATATTCTCAAAAATGGTGTAGTGTTATGCAAGCTCATCAACAAATTGTCGCCCGGTTCAGTTAAGAAGATTCAGGAAAAGGGAACAAATTTCCAGCTTATGGAAAACATCCAAAGGTATTATGGAACAATTGGTAATATAAATCCATTTATAGACGTTAATAGTGTTGTTTTTAATATAATGTAATTTCAATTGCAGATTCCAGGCCGCAATTAAGAAATACGGAGTGCCTGAAGAGGAAATTTTCCAGACCGCCGATCTTTTCGAGAGGCGTAACATTCCCCAAGTTACTCTGTGTTTATATGCGCTGGGCAGAATTGTAAGTTTTCTCTTAATATAAATAAGTAAAGATTGCTTTCTTTGTGTCGACAGTATACTCAAAGACTTTGTTTATATTTTTCCAGACCCAAAAACATCCTGAATGGACTGGACCTCAGCTCGGACCGAAGATGGCAGACAAGAATGAGCGTACCTTCACTGAGGAACAATTGCGTGCCCATAACGCTGAACTGAACCTTCAGATGGGCTTTAACAAGGGTGCCTCTCAGTCCGGCCACGGAGGCTTCGGTAACACCCGTCACATGTGATTTAATTGCTTAACGAATTGTGTAGTGCTTGAAACCAGCCAATGTTCGGGAGAAACAGTATTTTTAGCAACCCTTAAGTATTTAATTGATTTCTGTATGTCTGTCATCGAATCTGATAGTGTGAAATTATATTTCTAATATGATTTTAATTGGTTCTTATATAAAATTTTGCATGTTGCTCTCTCGTTTTTCTTTCACTTATTAATTGAATATTGATTTTATCGTTACTATAAATTGTATTAGTGCACAAGCAGTAAATGGAAATCTTAGATTTATGCAACTAATTTAGCTAAGATTTTTTTACTTTTACTTTATTTTGTAAATATTTTTTTTAATAAAAACATTTTTTATGTAAATTGATTGTTTTATTGGAGCTCACTTCCCGTTAGCACTTTAAATGCGTACATAAAAAGCGTATCCAAAACTATGCATTAACTAATTACTATATATTATATATATACAACATGAAGGGGTAGCATTATAAAATATACACGCATCACCAGCAATACTAATTGTAACTTTATGAATTTTTGACATACATAGGTGTCTCCATATTGTTGATAGAGCGAAAGTCGTTTCATTTATTCAAGGTATCACACCGCCTTTTTCTGAGAATTTAACAACAAAGTGTGCTGTGGGTACACTCGAAAATTGTAACGTTCCCTGAATATAATTAGCAGTAGTTGAGTAATGCGTGCCAAACTGTGGAGTAACACTTGCTAAAATATTTTATGATACTATTAACATCCGTTACACGTATAACTAGGTAAAATTTATTTATAGCAGAAATATTAATATGTCGACTGATGTTGGAATCACACATAATTATGGCAACACTAATCTTTACACGTTATAGATATGCTTTAATATTTCGAATAACCTAGAATTATTTTTATAAACAAAACATTTGAATCATATTCTTACTTAGTTTTTTAAGAAAATACTACTTGCAGTCTTTTGATGCTTGTCGAAGCCAAAGCTATTATTTTGAAATATTAGCTAAGATACGGAAAAAATTTATTAAAAAAATATGAAATTGACATCACACCTGTCTTAAAAAACTTGTTTTACAACATTAAAACTATTGTATTCGGCCATCTGACTATTGAAAATTATATGTCATTTTAAAACTTGGAAAAGTCATTCCATTAAAGATAAATTAGACGATCGAATAAAACGTGTCGCAACGGAATTTAAAAATAATCTGTTCTGGAGCGTATTTTTCGTCATTCTGGATAAGAGAATGTTTGACCTAATTAAAGGTTTAAATTTAAGAGGCAGTGCCAAGAATGATCTGTGACGCTAAAAGCTTGTGTTGTAATATTTACGAGGGTTATATCCGGTTCGATTGTTACATTCAGAGTAACATTGTGTGCGTAACACATACGTATTCTAAAATAATATATCTAGAGAAAAGGATTCTTTTATAATCTAGCTTTATGCTCGTATATTAGTTGGAAAGTCCTATTTTCAATTAATATTTATTTCGTAACGAGATGCGGGTACGATGGAGGATTTTATTACTATAAATTCACATACTTCTTTATTCACAGTTTCTTCATTACAAAATTACAAGAAAGCTTTTTAAGGTTAAAATGCTACGTACTGATATTATAGATGTCAGTAGCCGTCCCCTGTTTGCTTGCGAATGTACGTGAGAATATACCATTTGTTCGGACATACAAAATTCTTTGATGATATTGATATCGCTTGGCTAAAATAGTTTTCCGCTTTGTAGTGCCTCGGCGTCAGTCTTCTAAAGTGGCCGTTAAACTAAAAACCAAGGCAATCGCTTTTCGTTCGTTCGTTAGTTCGTTAATATTTTCATAACCCTCATTAAACGTTACTCGTAATTATTATGATTGTTATTATAATATTTTCACGCCAGGCCCGTTACTGGATAGGCAGAGAGCATCCAGTGCCAGATATCTCTATCCTTACAGACATGTTGAGTTTTTTCTACACGTTTACTTTCATTTCATTTTCTTACTGACTTTAGAATTAATATTTAAATGATTACAATTGACAAGCGACGGTGATTGCCAGTGACATGTCGTATAGACAGATGACGCTAGTTGCAGTTATCTGAATACATCATTAGATTGGCAATGACATGGTGCAGTCCATATGCACACTTATCCATGTTTAATTGGTATATTATTTTCTAGAGACACTAATGCAATATTTCACTATATATTATCTTGAAACTAGTAGTGGCTCGGCGTATGGATCTGTGCCCGATACTCGGCAATAGGCTCACCACCTATTCCATAGTTGGACGTAAACATAACTGATGTAACGTCGAAGTGTGCTATACATTTCTTCCTACCGTTTCGGAGATTACAGGTGTAAAGATGCGGTTTCTATTTTACTATATTCTGTCAAAGAATTACAAAAATAGGAAATAAGATGGCCATCACTTAAAGTTTAATATAAAATAATTCAAAACGCATTTACAGAGACAAGCAACAAACGGTGTTATACGTAAAAGGTAGAGTCGGCCGATCACCACTTTTAAACGTTAATGATGACGGCATGCCCATCTTCTAACGTCGACCTTTCACATTACATCTATTACGATACATTGTTGCGTGCTGGCTACGATGGAACAACGCTACAGCACAGTAAAATATTGTTTGAATAGTTTATAAGTTTGAAATAAAATAATTAATGATAATTAATTTTAACGAATTGCGCAATACCTATAATTTTTTGTTGACAACCTTATATAAATTGTAATAGTTATTATCAAGATGCATTTTATCATTTAATATTATTTTATTTTCACGCCTGGTCCCTTCCGGGATAGGCAAAGGGCAATAACAGCTAAACATGTCTATCATTAGAGACCTAACGTGCTCGCTTCTAACATTCGTTACTCTTCATATGTGCACGCCGGTTTTGGAGAGTGTGAACAGTGAGTATAAATTGAGATTTCTAAATATGTCCGTATCAGTGGCTCGAGTGTTTGGTTTCAGAGCTGTATGAAAATTATGACGGATTTATTTGCCTCCTACACAGAGTGCATTCCATGCACGCTACTCGAAATGCATGTTACAGACATGAGCAATATGCATTTCCATTAGAACTACGCAACACATTTTGCAAATATAATTCAATGTTTTGAGGTGTATGACTGAAGTATTATCCCAAGTTTTTTTTTTTATGAGCATTTGTATTGTTTCATATGTCGCAAATGTGTAATATAAAGCACTTGTATTGTTTAAAATGTTACAAATGTGTATATAATTTATAGAATCATTGATGGCCGAACATAAGGAGTGATGACCTCTTGGCATATAGTTTAACCCGCGACACCGGGGGTTCTAAGTGCAAAATCGTATATTAACATTAAATACCATCTGAGGAAACCTGCCCATCTTAGAGTTCGTCATAATATTCTCTACGCTGTAAAAAATTACGTACATATATGAAGACAAGTGTCTGTAAATGCTGCGTACAAACGGCGGCCTTATCGCTATTAGAGTGATTTCTTCTAGACAACCTTCAAGTAAAAGAGATGAAAATTAGTATTAGAAGTAGGGGTGTACAGCCGTTAAAATGACCACTAATAAATAATCTTACTATGGTAACAATATAATCTGGACTTGTACGAATGGAATAGTTATCTGCCACTTACATATATCTGTCTATGAATATTTGTAATAAGAAGAGTATATACGATGCGGCATAGAGTTAGAATATTACAGCTAAAGGTAGCATTATGTGGGGAAAATTAATGCTTTATTACTGGGAAAATTATACAACAAACATCTCCGCATATTGCAACACTGGTATCTGTTTATGTGACGTTCTATTTATCGCAGTTGTAAGAAGATTATAGATTTTTGTAAAAACGTTGAGTGCGGTCGACTCGATTATAATGTAATTAGATATTGTATGATCGTAATGGATTATCGTGTAATACATATAATCGATACATTCAATAACTACGAAAGGGTAACAAAACATTGCCATGTTGTAATATACAATTAATCTCTTTCTTTTTCTCCGTGCAATCAAATGAAATTTCGTATTTATTTTGGAGCTTAATGATAATATTTTAAAAATACAATATTTACATTTAAAAATATTATCAATATATTTGTCGATATTTCATTTGATATTGAAATCAGTGACTAAATGTCTAAGTCTAGAATGTTGTGTAACTGTGATGCTGGATAACTACTGGCGATTTATATGCAGTTTGCAATAATTTTCGTGTCTGCTACAACCGGTCCATGGCAATGTGTGTCAGGACATTGACCACGTTTGAGCGGATTATGTTTGAATTGTGACGTTGCGATTAACTTGTAAAATGTTTTTTTTACATTTTCGGCATATAAAAATGAAATCATCATAGACCCAGACATATTAAACATGAGAAGAATTGAATACGTATTGCTTATTAAAATCTATTTATATTTTGGAAATATTTTTGTACTAAAAGAATTCAGTTTTAATTTAACACTATTACACATTATTGCTAAATGTTTGTTCTGACAACAATGAGACAAAAGAGAGACTTTGTTATCTCCGTAGAAATGATTATGTTGTAATAGAATTAAATAGGAGATAAACAATAAAAGATAAAAGAGACTTTTTTATATATTTTTGTTATTCAGTAACAATAAACACATGTTTAGCACTCACTTTTACAATATTCTTTTTGTAAAGAAGTTGTTTTTAGTCAGAATCAAAAATGTTTCGGCATTACGTGGTAGAGTCACAGTCTTAAAATTTCCGCCGTTAAATCTAACCTACTTAGAAGCAATAAAAAAACTTTAAACCAACAGAAATAGCTCGCGCTGGAGGAAACGTGGCGTCTGCTATAAATATAATAATAGAAAGGCTCACTTGATTTTTATATTAAAGCTACAAGAAATATATTGAAACGCAGAGATAAACATAGAGACAGATTCTGTTACATTCGGAGAACGTACATTGGTTTGTTTAAATTTGTTTTTCATACATTGCTATCGGTTAATTTAAGTTACAAAAATATACAGTAAGTAGTCTGTTTTCTTGTAAACGTTATTTTTAAAATCCCGCACTAAGAACCTCAAGAACAGAACAGAACGTAAATAACATCCACATAAACCTTCAGTTCGTTCGAGAATAATTCATTTTGTTTAAAACTGTGGTATCGAGATCCAATAAGAACAAAATCACGCATAGATTCGGTCGTGTCGGTAAAAATTAAACTTTCGCGAAATAACCGTTTTGCCATGCAGCTTGCGTAGGTACGAGCGTGTTCACTGAAAATGTATTTATCTTGACTAGGCGCCAAGAAAAGAGGATGTACTGTCTGTCGGATTTATCTCCAACTCACGACTGTTCAAAAGGCCTTGACAAAGGCATGATTAATATGCTTAGTAGTAATTAGTATCAATCATTAGTACTAAAACATGTGTAATTTGTCTGTTACCTGTTTCGAGGTGTTTTGAAAATAATAATATATAACAATTTAGTGTATTTTGTTCTACAGAATAAATATTATTCAGTCCAAATAATCTCGTTATTTAAGCAACACGTGGATTGTGCCAGTAACATGAAATTATAAATAATTCTACATTTAGTGACAAGAAAATCAGCGGTCGAAAAGTTATTATGGTACATTCTACTGCTAACATTAGCGTATATTTAACTTATTGTATTAAAATATTTATATTAAAATAATCTCAATTTGTTTAGGTCAATAGAATTTATTTAAGAAAAAAACAAATAAAATGTTTGTGAATGAGAGTGATTCTGAAACCTTAATGTAAATGTTGTTTAATAAATGTAGTAGTAGGTACCAGGAATTCATAAGTATTCTATTTTAAGTATCGTTCCTTAGTGGGGATTATCCAATGATGTTTACATGGCTGCATGTTTTGCACCGTTTTGCTTATTCTGTCACCCTTTGTTGTGTAATGAAGGAGAGCATTCACTGCTCAAGGTCTCGCCGTCGAACATTCCCTGGTATGGGGCAAGCTCGCAAATACATTCTAAGGCAATTTATAGCAGCCAAAAAATTCCATCTGTATACATTATCATAAGGTCGTTATGTCGTGTCGTCGGCGTCGTCGCGTTCGTATATTGTAAAAAAAATATTTGGAGTCTAATTGTATTGTGGGACGTAAACGTAACTAGTGAAACGTGGGAGTATACTACACTCTGCCTATCCCTTCAGGAATAGACGTGTTTAAATACATAATTAAAGTGCAAAAAGTTTTCACTATTGACATTTTTTTTCGCTCAATCACTAATCATACTATCGGCTGCTATAGATTAATTTATATTCCTGTTCTTATTACAAAATGTATTTATATTTCGTTACCACACATTTCTGTTTATGTTTTGATTAATTATGTAATTATTATAATTAGAAGTGTATAAATGTGACCGATTATCTATCCTTATAGGTATTATTACTTAAACGCTATTACATTGCCTAAATGAGATGTCGATCATTGAACAAAAATGGCACATGGCAGTCTAATCGTGTGTAAAATCAATTACCATTTGCTATTTCTTACGTGGATAGATCCAAAACACCGGTCACGGACGCCTAACGTTTACCGCGATAGGTATGGGTCCCTGAGCTGGTTTTGCCTACTTGGGTAACAGCAAACTATTAAGTATTACCGAAAGTCAATATTCATGATTGAATAACGTTCGCTAACAAATCAAAAATAATAATATTGACTTTGATTGATAAAGAAACTAAAGTGGATTCAAATCGGATTAATATTTCTTTAAACGTACTTCTCGATAACATAACCTATTTAAACTTAGCCTTTATGATTATAAGAAATGAATTATCTTAGAGCAATAACTTTATTTTTTAATTTCCAATTAAGATTTTATGCCGTTAGTATGTTTCAACATGACGGTTTCTTAATCAAACGCGCAATCACTAAATAGATGATATCTTTCTTTTTTAATTTAATATCAATGGAAGTCTACAAATAAAATTATTTTATAATTTATCATTTGGGGTACTATTATTCACCCAATTTCATATTGTTAGCAATTCGCTTCTTTCATTAGACAGAATTGCTGATACGGAACGGATGTAACACTTATAACGATTATTAGGCCTCTATTACGAGCATTGCCGCAAAAAACAAGTATAACAGGAAATAAAATGAAGTAGGGCAAAGTGTATTGCGAATTCAGTTCATAATCGTTAAAATTTTCACGGTTGAAACGGAAAACAGACGGATGGGAGTAAAATGCTTCTACTGATGTCTCTATTGTCTTTTTATTGGGCACACATATTGTTGTCAAAGTAAAATATGTCACAGAACAAATTCGCAATTATGAACCGGAAAAATAAAGGAAATATACAAGCAAATATTTGCCTACATTGTTTAACATTCCTTAATAAATACATATAATGGTAAATTATGATTTTGTCAATAAATGCAGCGTAAACGTAAAATACGGTTGCGGAGATGAGCTTACAAATTGCATTAGAAGCGTGTTAAGGGCAAAGTTTACATTTTATTTACAAAACGAACAATTGCGTGTGGCTCCCCTCCTTGCTGGTGCGCTGCAAGCATAACACAGCGGGGACTTAGTCTCCAACCACCACCTCGTGCAGCCCGCTCGACAGCCACGTACGAACCTGCCGGGGTTGGCGCCGCGGTGCGGACACAAACATGCATTTTAAATTATTTATCGTGACTTTTGTGCTACACTGCGCAGCGGCAGAGTACTATAGGAGCAAGCGTGAGTATTTTTGGACACGTATTTACTTATGTGCCGAATACCACTCGACTGTAAAGTCGACCCACATTGCAGCGTAGTGATGTTAATAAAATAAGACGTTTTACGCCCTACTTTGTAAGTTGATTTTGTAATCGATTAGTTACATAAATCAACGGTTATCTGTATTGGCATCATATTTTTTATCTGTGGTTAAAATTTTGTAAACAGAATGCGTTACTGATTGTCGTTTTCTGATTCTTGATGTTTTCTTGTGGTGGCATTAATATGGATTTACTAAATCGATATTGCCAAAATTATCAGGAATTTCATTTGTATGAAAGTATAACCGTGTGTAAAGAACATTACGTCTATTATTATTATGGTTTTTGTTGCTGCTAAGCAGCTATTATTGCTGCCATGCAGCAGGGGTTAGAGGTTACTGGTTAATAGTTGGTAGGCAAGTTCTCAGAGATACTAATATATCTGTGACCAAAATTTGCAATTGGATGCAATATTTAAGTTAAATATCAAGTGTTAAGTTTATGTAATATCAATAAGATCAAGTGGCCCGCGTGTCAGTTTGTTTCTCTCGTGGAAAAAATCTACCGGATTGGAATCAAACATTCACTGTGGAAAATCATCAGTGTTATTAATTGTGTAACACGCCTGATTAGTTACGTTTTCCTGCATATCTTGTCGGTCAATGTCAAGGTCCCGACACCAAAATAATAAATACATTTACTTGTTGTTTTGGTAGAGTTAGATATTATAAACATTAGCTATTGTTTATATACGTTTTGATCACCTTCTTCTTTCTATTATTTTTTAGCCAATTTTGTGAAGACATGCTTGAAAAGTGACCCAGAATTCGACGATTGCTCAAAGGAAGCAGTACAAAATTTGTTCGATGCTCTAGGGCCAGGTAACAACAGTTTTTTTTAAACATAACCTACATGTATTACTTAAAATATTGTTAAAAGATCTATCGGTGAATTTAATTCATATTCAATTAATATCATTTTAATAAACACTTTTTAATTTTAATTGTTTGCGGCAGACGTATATCGCAATGTTTATTTGGAGCACGCATACGAAATAATACAAGTAATAATGTGACTTCGAGCTAACCTAACCAGTCCGCTGCGTAAGTTGCCGGCGCGGTTGCTCAGCGCCTGGCTCGTTGCACAATCCCACCATGTCGGCCGTGCACCTTCCATCTGCTCTTTGTGTTGCTGCGATCCTATTCTTTATTACCTCATCGTCGCGTTTTTAGTACGCAAATAAAAATACTATCTCGTAACACGCCTATGACGAAATTGACAATTGTGAAGTCAATTTTATTGCTGTTGAAAAAACTTTAGACATGAATTATAAAAATGCTATTGCATTGAAAGAGAGTACGTTGGTAGGTTCACGGACCACTACATTAGTCACATAGCCTCAATTACGAAACATGCAGACAAGTACGTTGGTAACTTGCGGAAAGCGAAAGCGCTATTTCTTCACCATGTTCACGCGAGACTAAGCGATATCAAATATTATTATAATCGCTTGCAGCGCTGTCTATAGAGAGTAAAATTTGAGTAATAGTATACTATAGGCTTGTGTTATATGTTACTTTCAGGTCTTCCGGAGATAGATTTACCAGCACTGGATCCTTTGAATATCCCAAAAATAAGAATTTTGCAAGGCGATGGTCCAGTAAACGTGAACGCAGCTCTCGATAACGTGATTGTGACGGGTTTTGGGCATACACAAGTATTGCAGAGCCGGTAAGTGTCTCTTCACTATATCACGTTTATACTATCCTAGTATTTTGCTCGACTGTTCGTTCAACTCAGTTGAGTACTGTACAGTTTAAGAACATTTTTTTTCTTTGTTTTATTCCGTTCGAATGTTCCTAAGAGTTTTAATTTTTTTTTTAATAATTACACCATTACCTTGCTATATGGCACTATTTCATAAAACGGGTAGGTAGAGAAATGTCGATTTAGCATTTGTTTTCTAGGCTTTATTTTAAATGACCATTTTCTAATTGAATTCCAGGGTCGACGGCAAAAATTATGACTTTTACACAAAAGTTTTTGTTCCAAAAATACGGATTGAAGGCACGTATGATTTAAAAGGAAAAATATTATTAATACCCTTGGTAGGTCGGGGTGTATGTTGGTTTGAGCCAAGTAAGTAGAGATTGTTTTCTTATTTTGTAATATTTTCTACTTAATTATCAGGAACTTATAAAATATGATACATATAAACTTGTTTGCATGCGAATAAAAATTGACAAGTAAAAAAATCTTTGCAGGTAATATGACGATTGATATAGTAAGTGATGTTAAATTATATGACAAAGATGGTTTCGTATTTTTTAATGTTACTGCAGCACACGTGAAATATGCTATAGGAGGATTAAAATTACGAATGAACAATCTTTTTGATGGTATAAAATCATTGGGTAAGTCAAAATAAAAATTACTTTTAAAATAGTATTCAGCGCCATCTATACAAAATTTAGGAAATCTAAAAAACAAATATGTATGTCTAGAGTGGCGCTAGTATTGTTTTGCTTTACGCTCTACTGAACACAAGATGGAGCTAGCGTACAACAATCTACTCTCCTCGTGATATGATATCCTGGTACTAGCATGTTACAAAATTGCAACGTTGAAATCTGGCTCCACTGAGCAAGTTCATAGACAGATTTTATTTTTCAGAGGACAGCACGAATGAGTATTTAAACGCGAATTGGCGGCCAGTTTCGGAATCTTTGAGGCCGATTTTAACAAGAACTATTGAAGATATATTATTAGGTTTTATGCAACAAATTTTCCATAATTTGCCGGCAAATTTTATGGTAGGAGATGTCAAAAATAGTTCACCTAACAAAAAGAAAATTTGATCGATAACGATTGAACTAATTGTTTAAGTATTACAGAGATTATAAATTTCGATTCCGTCTTAAGGCTCCGGCTACAAGGCTTAACTTTTTAAAGACTTGTATATAGCATAGATACTTAATTATTAATTAGTCTAACAACTTGTACGTTTTCTAGTTTTCTTTAAGTGATTAAAAAAAGACTTTATTATTCCTGTTTTTGTTATTTTATGTTTCTAAGTTTTTAATACATGTTGTTTTAACATGTTCACTGCTTACTTAGCACTCAATTTACAAAATACAAATGAAATAAGTCTTGTGAATAATTTTGTTGTGGTACCTACCGAAAAGTTGAAAATATACTTACGAAAATTGATACCAAAATATGCAATATTTAAGTCAAGTTCTTCCGTTATTTTAAGGTGTATAAATAAAATTGTAAGAATAATACTGTAAACAAACGTTGTTTTATTATTTTTAGTATTCTAGAAGTCAAGTTTTCTTCTAATATAATAATAATGTCTAGCCGAGAAAAATGTGAAGAATAAACATCAAGGCTTAAAAAAATTTACGACCGACCGCATCGTTTTCTACCTGTTATTTTCAGGTGTACACGCCAAGGTTTCTGTATTAGTCATTTACTAATTCGGTTCACTCTGGAAGACTACAGGTTTAATTAATATATTGAAGAAAACAAAGTATCACAGTAATCTGTACAAATTCTAAATCTTTTTTGATTAAACGCCATTAGCTTTACTTCTTGAATAAAGTAAATAAAATTAAAGTTTTAAGTGACTTAATTTTTTCATAGGAAATGAAATGGAAATAGTCAAAAATTTACCTGCCAAATGGGTCGTCCAGGCATTTTGTTTAGGTTGGAATTTAGAAGCACAACACCTCACTTCACTCGCGTGCGTTTGGCGCGTCTGCCACTAGATGGCTCTCTCTCCAGAGTGGGGAGCTAAATAAGCTTGGCTGAGTCACATAACGTGTTTTATACGGCAGCAAAGTGCTAGGTGTAAACGTGAGTGAGAACGGACACTACGCAGAAACCCAAACGATAGCCGAAAATATCCCCTTACGTATATTGAGATGTTTTCTCCTTACAAATAAATATTACTGGAATCGATTTCTGGAGATACTTTTCGAACTTTATGCGCTATTAACCTATTTAAAACACTTTACTCAGATGCAAAATTGAGAGCATGTTAATTTATCAGGCGCTTCATACTTTATCTTCACAGAATAATAATTATTTTTAATAAAAACTAGAGCCGCAAATATTACAAGAAGGTGTGTTATTAAGATATTTTTCTGTAGCCTATGTTTTCAAAAACTTGACTCTGGCTCTCATATTCGAAAAAAATGCTGAAATCTCAAAATAATATCGTTATAGATTTTATTAGGTCATTTTGTACAGATGTAGTAAAACTAAATATGAAATTCGATTAGCTTTGGTTATTTAAAGAGCACAAAATCTGCTTGAATCTGGAGCGAGGAAAGCTAATTATTACTTGGCAATTTTTTTTTAATAATAAGTTAGAAGCAGAAACACTGAGTAACCTACCCACTATAGATGATTGGAATTAGCAAAATTTTATAAAAGTATTATTAGTAAAAAATATTGTCTGTTATTATTCTCTGTTTTTAAATAAGTCAAGCAAATTTTATGGTTCTTGAAATAACATAAGGTTATGCTCCTAGAAATAGAAACTTAAGGTCAGTTTATTAGTCATATGTATGTTGATAAATTTTAATACATTTAGCATCATGGTAACAGAATTTAATCAGATTTGGCTCAGCATGTGAAAAGCATTTACTCTGCTCCTATGTACAAAACAAGATTTAGTTATAATAATTGTGCTAGGAAAAGAGTGCTTAAATCTTATTCATAATATGTAAGATAAGATATATGTATCTGAATATAACAATGGTTGACGTTGAAATGAATAAAATTAGCCTCAGCTAAGACCCACACAAGAAACGGGCAATGGAACGCGCGGGAGCAGCAATGGAACGTAAAATAACTTTGCAAAAGATAAATATATCGGGACCTGGGAAACTTCAGTAGCTAGATAAAAAAAGATTCGAGAAACTTTCAATCTTTTTCTTTAAGAAATTTTAAGAATATTTGTCAAGTGATATACAACGATTAATATTTAAAAACGTTCTGCGTAGATTATAATGCACTCAACAAAACAACGAAATAACATCAATGAATCTCGTTTTGTATGCAGAAATTGCATTTAGCCACTCTTAAATCCTGTTCTCCTTGTACATCGAGTTCCTGGTAAGACGAGGCTGAATGACGTGTTCAATTGAATTGGAAAATTAATGTATGAATTTAAAAAAAAATTGTGTAAAATAAATTTAAAATATTCGTCGTACACGTAAAAATATTTTAAATATTAATACTAAATGATTCGTATGAAAGACATATTAACTTTGTTCAAGTATAGCATATATTATAATAAAAATTTAATTATTAATAAATATTTAACGGAATTATTCAAAAATTTTATTTTACCCCAATACCTTTTTACCTACCTTATAGCTCGTTTTTTTTTCTTGACAATGATATCCAGAGTTTAAAAGATATACATATAAAAGTTGGTCATGTCATTGACCGAAAAACGTGCGATGACCCAGAGAAGGGTGCTACGAAGGGGATAGGGCCCCTTTGGTGTCACTCACAAAAGGAACGATCACCAGGCTCTCATAAACGCGAGGAGATTGAGGTGCATACATGCACTTTGCACCGAATGCGCATGACGTCAGTCGGTTCGCATTGCATTGTTTGCTGTTGCACTTTTCAAGCTTGTAGGTGTCGTTTAGTTATTCAACGACAGAGCGCTGTCTGTGCTCGTGTGAGAATATTCTCGATAGATAAGGATAGATACCATTGCACTATTGTTCTTTAAACATTAATGATGTATAATTGTGTAAGAAATGTTCGGTTCGAATTAAATGTTGAGCGAAAAAAGTACGTTTTACAATGACTGAATTCCACAAATTTGTCAATATTTAATGTGCCATTAAGAGCAGTTCTTAACAGACAGTTTTAGATTAATATTTATTGTAAAATTGATGATAAATAGGTGGTATTTCTCGTATGTCACTCAAAATTTGTGCAATAGCTTATAACAGAAGTCTAAAATATATTTTTTTAGTGCAATTTGTCCAAATATAATGTTAATATTAAGTTTCAAAGAATCAATCAATTTCTTACTCTTAATCTACAATCAATTATAAAATGTCCAAACAATAGTAAAATATTTCGAGGGTGGTAACGGCATCAAAGAGGTACATAGTGAGTGCATCACTCAGACTGCAAATGTTAAATTCCAATAAATTATTCATTATTTGGAATCCAATTAAAATTTGGCGATATTTTACAAAAATCTGATTCATCAGCGCTGTGCAACTTACTTAAACAAAAATGATACTTTATTAAAATTAAATTTCCAAACGATTCATGAAATTTTATCTAGTTCTAGCGTGTAATAATGTAGTAGGTATATCTGTATCTACTGTCATGTGCTTAAAATCTACTCCTAGTACAAATTTAGAATACGTCATAGCTTGCTATATTCAAAAATGAATGTAAACAGTTTTAGCCTTTTACAATAACGAATATTCACACTACCAAGAAAAAAGTAATTATTTAAGCTATCATATTCCGCAACATACCTGCAGCAAAGTGATTTTATTTATAAAACATAGTATATTTAGAAATATCATTCAGCCTTTGAAGAATAGCCTTCCCACGTGCAGAAAGACAGAATCACTTCTCTTGACGTTTTCTAGAATGTTCCAGTAGTAAATTCAAGTAGGTCGCACTTGATGTGCGCGGTTCAAGGCAGAGCGTCGGTGCAGAAATAGCCCGATGAGTGTGAAGATACAAATAGAAAACGTGCTGGTCGTTTGTTTATCCTACCCGCCTCATATTAACTGCCTGCGTTAGTCATGAGCTGAAAAATAGTTACTAGGTATAGTTTTATTTAATATAATGCTATGGCTGGAAAGGAAAAACAACGCATTTAGTATAAAACGGATTGCATCAAAATTCTATATCTTTATGTCATTAAAAAATATTTTTGTATACAGTTGGAGCAGGGTTGAAACCTGCTGCTGTTTTGACTGCTAGAAGTGGTTGACCGATCTCTATAATTACATATTTCAATCTAGGGCGGACTTGAAAATAACATCGTTAGTCATATTATCATAAAAGTTGAGTTGTGTCGTTAGTTTCAATGTTAGATTTTCTATCGTCTTACGGTTTATTGGCTGTTTTATTGTTCCACTGGACAAGTCAATAAAGTAAGATTTGTTCGTAATGGCTCTACCTTCTTGCAAATAGAACAATTTATAAAGTTTAAAAAGTAGTGACATTACTAGTCACTATTATGGTGTAATTAACCTAATATCATATAAATCTTATTAATAAACATTTTCCTTCTAGAATACAGGAACTTGTCAGAGTTCAGCAAGATACAACATAACTAACAGTAGCAACAATCTATATATTATGTAATTCTATGGCGAAATTAAAGAAAATACTTCATACCTATATCCGCAGATGACCGACCAAACTGATCGATCACGTGATATTTATTATGATCCGCGATTTTGCTCACGTGGAATCTAAACAATTCATGTACGAACGTAGCAGATTCATATGTAGGTACATGCCAAAGAAGTTTTACATCAATATCGGATAAAGGTGAAAAGCACTCATTACATTTTTCAGTGAATCTTAAACTATTGGGAAACTCACGATGCTAAACTAACATTAAACGTCCTACGTTAATCTAGGTCAATTTCAGTTAAAGATATCAATGAATGGTTGCGAATCTTACTGACAGTTACCTGCTCTTTTAATTAAAAAAAGAATGGACAGCGTTTCTGCAGTACAGAAGCCAAAGGACTGGCTACATTTCCCCTTTAGAATGCTCAAATCTTTGATGAGAAAAATACCACCTCCAGGATCCCCGTTTAGGTCAACAAAGATAATGTTAATTATTTTTAATAATAGGCGCATAAGGCCTTGCAAGGCATATGGCCAAGTTCATAACTCAAACCGTACAAATAAGTATTTTACATTCCTAGAAAATATTTGCGCAATTTAAAGACATTGTTATTTAGTGACGATATTAATGACTTTTTATATGGAGTTTTTATTAATTGGCATTTTTCTTGTTCGACAACCGAAAAATATTTCAAATGAAATTTACTACAACACGTAACGATTTCTACATTAATACGAACCTTGAAGTTTTAAAAATAGCCCTTATTTTCGTCGAAACTTTTTACATATTATGTAGGTATATCCCTGGGCTATTTATTTTATTATTTTATATTTATTATTTAACCTTGAAAAGGAAATAAATTTTACGAATGACTACCAGTTTTCTTATAGTAAAAAACTTAACTTATCTTTAACTCTTTAAAACTTGTTAAATTCGATTGTTTTGCATTTTGTCTGTTATATAAATTCTGTCGTTTGAATAAAACGCGCGAACAATTCGAACTATCAGAAAAGCTGGGACCAACCGATGTATGCGATCCGCAAATGGCGTCTGAATGAAATCGGAACGCTTGGAACGTGGGCGTCCGTCGTTGGAGAATCTGGAGCAGGCAGTTACGATCGCCACGTACCAGGGTAACATGAAGTAAGAAAAGGTTATTTATTCTATTCGTAGTGCTATCTAGTGGAGAGTAGCGAAATTACACCGAACAGTAAAGGGGCGGGGCGACGAAACAGTTACATTACATAAAATTAGATGTCGCTGTATGAGGATAGTTCCACGTTATTATAATAGATGGCATACCATACATGCGTTTTAAACAGAAGTTATTTATAATTTTATTGCGGAACCAAAGTCGTAACAGATATAATATAAATGACGATCAATGATTTAGAAACGCCATTTTAGAATAGGAAATTATCGATGGTTTTTGACCTATAACGCTGTATTGGCTATTTGTTGCAATCATTTGAGGACTTCGACAATCCCACATCTAATTTATGGGACATCCGTAAAATCAATCAAACTTTGTGGGTCGTAGCGTATTACTAGGACATCATACGTTCGCTAATAGTGTCATTAGCGTCACAGTAAAAACATATACATTAGGTATATGTTTTTATGGTCTAGTTATTTATAGTTGTGGTTTCCGAACGGTTCGCTCACAAAATTCTAAGCCGCGAAATACTCGTAATAGGTTTTTACGTTACTTACTTCTTATAATATAGGTTTTTACGTTACTAGCCCACAATGTGTAGTTTCATGCTTCACAAATTCATTCAAACATATAAATAGTATAATGTACTATTTATATGTGTAATAATAATATTCATTATAATTTGGATGCAGGGCACGACACAAGTCATCATCAATCAATAAGAATTTCACATAATTTTTATAGGTTATGGAAATAATAAGTTTATTAATATGTTTGTAATGGTCTGAAATAGTCTAATAATAATTCTTTAAAAAAATTGTAATAACAATTATACCTAAATCTTACTTAAAGTAGTGACAAGTCTATAAAAATATATTTTGCTTGAGATGTTACATGTGTCCCCATCTATTATGAATAATTGTAACTACAAAAGGTTATAACGAGTGAATATGCGTGTTACTGAAAACAAATAATTTAAATGCGATATAAAAGTTTAATAAAAATAATAGGGTCAATATTTCAACTAAACAAATGTTATTACTGATTCAGTGAGCAAATCCACCACTTTTGAAAGTTTTACTTGTCTGTTTGTTAGAGAAGAAGAAACTGATTTTTCGCTTCTTACTGGATGAGGGTGTGGCAATTGTTAATGCAATAGGTATCTAGTATTTATCTAGTATTTATAAGTACCTATGCAATAGGTATCTAGTATCTGGTATTTATTTGATTCAAAATAAAACGTAACATCATACTTGTATTTTTTCTAACTTCGTTTTTCTAGTGAACATTTTCTAGTAGTGGCTAGGAGTCTGGATTTGCGCTCGGTTTATGGCAATAGGCTGACCACCTTTCTGTACTTAGTGGGACATATAACGAAACTGGTGAAACTAGTGGGGTGTACTACACTCCTTTGCCTAGTCCTAGGATACAATCAATAAGGTCTAGTACATCAATTAAAAAACGACACAGATTTTCAATTGTATATATTTATTTTTAAATAGCATCGTTTGGCTACAAAACTGATATCGTCTATGACATTATCTAAATAATAGTCGATATTTACAAACACTAAGTAGGTATAAATTGAGAATTGCAAAATGAGTAAACTTTGCGTGAGAATTTCATTATATTACATGTGGTTATTGGCATCAATTCTATAGGACTTGAGGCTGTAATATAAGCAATATCAATGCGCAAGTGCTGTTCGTAACTCATTACAATATTTCAGTTTTTTTAATAAATAAACTTGTACGAAATCTCTGAAATATGATAGTGAATCAACTTATCTAAATACAATTTAAATGTTTAGTTGGATGTAAATACATTGAACTGTCACTTATTTGTTGAATAAATTGTTATTTAGATAGAAGCAAAAGATAATTTACTTATTGAGAATCGCTAAACGAGTGTTGTCCCACAAACCGACATTAGCTAGCCTTTTTATTTTGCCTCCAGTACAGTATAAATGAGATAATAGTTTTATAATACAATTCTTACACTAAGAAACATAGCTTTGGAATGTTGATATTGCACATAAAATTACCAACTAGAATTAAATAATTATGTCTACTTTAAAAGTGATATAATACTTATTACATATTCTTATAACTAACTAATTACACGATAATACAAACTTATTGCTTGAGACACGTAGATCGACTAGATTTTTACAATTATTGACTAGTACTTATTAGCATAGGGTAAATCAAAGCTAATTATGCATTATTACAATAATGATACATGAATTGAAAAATTTCCACATTTACATTTATTCTGAGTAAACAATGAAATATTTACAATAAAGTTTATTAATAGTTCGCATTTCCAATATTTATGGATATCACTGTTCACGTTGGAATTTCCTTAGGCTTAGACGAGTTCGTCAAAACTTTCATTGAAACCGTGTTCCATTGCGTCACTGTCGAAATTGGACGAGGTCGTTTGTGTTGCTGTTACAGATTCCTTTTGGGCCAGCAACCTGTCACAGTCGTTGAGCCGTCCATGGAGTACGTCATACACGCGAGTCATTGACGCTACTTTTTCTTTACACGTCGGATCAGATTCAATAGCGAATAGACGAGAATCTAGCAATTTGATTGCTGCTACGATGTAGTTTCTCAACGTTTTAGTCTTATGCTCGGTGCTAATTCGCTCGAGAAACGCACAGACTTGCCTCTCTCCGCATAGCAAAACATCAACATCGTAGGCCAGTGGCGAGTGCTGCCGGTGTAAATATGCAATCAATCGCTTTGCATACCGTCTGTAGGTCCGATATGCTTTCCTCTTGCGCGATCCGAGAGTTTTCCCCATCGTCATGGACTTCTTCATGTCATCGATAACAGCTTTGTACCCGGCATCAATTTTAGAATCAAAAATATCAGGCAAACGGGTTTCTACGGGTTGCAGTTCGTATGGCGCTGGTGAAGGCGGCAAGGATGGTGATGAGGGAGGCGGCGACGGTGGCAATGTACGCGTATTTTCTTCTCCTTCGCTTGATTCACTTGAAACTCTTCGCTCCACGGGTCTCGATTCTGGGACTTCGTAGGGTCGAGGTCTGGTTCTGGGGCGTTGTACGCGCGCTGGGCGAGGCGCGGTTCTTGCGTTGTAAGCAGTGAGAACATTGGCATCTTGCTCAGTCAACGGGCGACTACGCTGGGTAGCTGCGAGCGGTATTATTCTGATTTTGACTAGAGCATAACTTTGGTGTATTTTTGCGCGTATCCGTTGGTCCTCGTAATCGGAACCCCATAAATCTCTGATAGCGGTTTCCTTCAAGTACCGGACCTGACAAAGTTCTCCGTTGAAGAACCGTTTTCTCTGCTGCTCGTTTAGCGCGTCTCGTTCAGCGCCCGTCAATCCGTGTATCTTGGTCAAATGGTCTGGTAGCTTCCCGTAAGTGAATCGAGCACAGTCCTCGATTGGACACGGTATATTTGCGTGATTTTGTTTCTTAGTACGTGTAGCAGCTGGAGCTGGTCGGGCCGCCATTTTTTATATGGAATCTGTGGACAAATAAAACGTCAATCGTAAGTATTGGAAACTTATTATTATTCTAACGAACCTTATATCAATGTAAGACTTATGTAGATGTGCAGGTAATTAAGTGGGTAGGTAGTAGTTAAGTGGGTAGGTAGTAGTTAAGTGGGTAGGTAGTAGTTACGAGTATTATGGCAGTTTTTTTAATGCGATCAAATTCCCATTTCCCATAGCAAATGTTATAACCACTCGGAACCACGACGCGGTTTGCAGATTGCCAGCGATCCATAAGTGACCACGGGCGTATGTTGCTTCAGGATGAATGATCGTTCATGGCAAATTTTCACCAACTTTTCTAAGCTTTCGAAACCAATTTAGCAGTCGCACGTGGTTGTTATATTTGGGAAATAGCCATTAAACTAAATTATTCTTTATGTCGGCGCGAAAACAGCCACATTGGCCACTAAGTCTTGCTATTAGGGTTGGAAGTATTAGCAATGAAACTTAAAGAGTGTTGCAGTAGATATCGCAGAAGCTCTTGGTATGATATACAAATCTTTTTTAATGATCAGTCATGTTTGCATCTACAGGTGCAAGAATAATCGTTGCTGTGGTATCATAGATAAATAAGTAGGTCTATTTCTATTAGTGACTAGAAGTCTGGATCTGTGCCCGGTGTATGGCAAATGGCTCACTCTCTATTCCATGGTAAGTACTTATACGTACCGGTGAAATGTACGAGTGCGAGTGTATTGCACACCTCTGCCCACCCCTTCGGGATTGGCGGAGTGATTTTTTTTTTTATACTTTACAATAAAACCATTAGCTTGCCAGTTAAAGACCGACAAACACAGCCAAGTGTTTTGAAGGTCCAGTTAATTTATTTAGAGTATGTTTATCGACACGGAGGGTGGCTGTCCGAGTATAATAATTGTGTTGACGGAGGCCGGCGGGTGTTTGTGGAAGCTGGGCTCTTGTCCTCCGTTTAATTTATTGAAAACAATGCCTCCTTCGGCTTCACATCTCAGAGACGACGGGCTGCAGAGATCATGAAACACGTAGCGGATGACGGCGTTATTATTGTTCGAAGATTGATCATGTACGGTTTCCAGGGTCTCACTAGATCATTGAAAATGCTTACGTAGGTAAATACCTAGCAGAACTTAAATATTTTTGTTAATATACATTATCATTGTTATTTTAAGCATTTATTTTTATAATATTCTATTATTTTGACTGTTGGTTACCTTAGCAAATAATTATTTTAACATTTTATTTCATCATCAATTCAAATTCATTTAATTAACTGATTTTATTAAATTTACATTGACTACACTGTCGAATTGGGACACATTGTATAATGATAGTCATTGTTTATACAATAATATAAAACAAATAAAATACATACAGTTTCTAAAACAATCATAAATAATAATATCAATATTCAAATTAGGTGGCCTATTTATGAAAATGAAAAGAAAAGACAGATTACAAATAAAGTCCTTAAAAAAATTTGATAAATAAAAATTTAAACGAGGCAAATAAAAATAATAGGCATTAGTTTACTAAATAATAGAGACTGTAATATTCATATAACAACACAGTGATAAATATTGAGTGCAAACATAAAATGAATTAAAACCTTCGCTGGTATTACATTCTAAATGAATTTATAGGCCAGCGGATAACAAAGAACTCAAGATCAGAACAGTCTGAAACAACAGTGACTTATATTAGCGGCCGCGGTTTGATTGAGCCAATATTTATTTTGGAAATTAGCTTGTTCCGTCCGACCCGCTGCGATATAAATAATATAAATCGTACCATTCCTTGGGGACCTCGTCTTAGATGTCTTGCTATTGTTTAATATTCCACAATTAATAATTTCCGAGCCCCGTCAACGACCGGAGGATATCGCCAACAAATTGTTTTACTTTCATTATGATGTCAATTATGAAGGAGAAATTAAGTTTATCGTATGTATTTTTAATATTCATTTTGTATATGTACCAAATTCATATAAAAAATTTTATATGTACCAAATTTATATAAAATTTTTACTTATTATAGCAAAATATGTAACATACGTAGAATTATATTTACATTACACGCAAAACATGTTTTTTTATACATATTATGGGGTATTAAGGGAAAATATTTTGAAAACTATGCATTAATCATTAA
>DWME01000812.1:0-29475 GCA_018244795.1 Parelbella ahira ahira
AATATAAACAATTTCAAGCGTATCTATTACACTCATATATTCAGACGTTCACATCGTATTGATTTCGAAAAAAGCCATGCGAGACATATCTGTTTGCGGAAATCACTTTGAATCCCTTTTTCTCTTCAGTATCGTGCGATATTGACACGAGTTATATTTATTTAATTATCCATATTTCAACGCAAACATTACACATCTTTAGCCAAAATGTTTGCAGAGATTGGACGTATCTTTCGGCACCTTGATACGCACATAACTAATATATGTATAAATATTAGTACTACGTATAATATAAACTCTGGACGACCTAACTCAATTATGTTTTACAGACTTGAGTATATCCTTTACTTATGCGAGAAATGCTGATGATGGACTATGTAAAGAGTTTTAGGCTGGAGTATTTTTTAGGTACAGGCTAAAGAGTATTTTCTGGAACTTTCTAACGTAAAGTTTTTAGCATTACTGACAAACCATACACATTTTGTATTAAAATTTTTCTGTTCCAAAATTTAAATCAACTGTGGAAAATCTGCAGTGAATATTCAATAACGAACTTAATGTCAGTACGCGGTTGACATCACAGAGTGCTTGTTAACGTATAAAATCGGCACGTTTTATAGTCGGCTTCACGCGGTTTGACGTCCCGTGATATAAAAATTGCATGTAAAAAATGATTCATCACAATTGTTATAATGATTACAATGTTCTTTTCAATTAATTGCGAATTTAGTCGATATTTTTTTCGAATTTGTATTCAGCGGCACAGGCTGCCAGTTTGAGGCAACGGCAATCGATCTTTTGACGTGAACGTACTGTAGGTACTTACTTTTCAATTGTCTTCGTGTTATGTACGTGCAAATGTGTGATTCCTAATATTAATAATATTTAGTTTTCAATTAATATATACACAGCAACCGACTTACCTCGTATTTTTAGTTATATGCAGCTGGTTAGTAGTGTCTATAACAATTGACTTTATTGATGTCATAGATTGTACGAATACAATTTCGTAACACAGAAGTTAATATGATATTAACATGAATACATTTATGTAGCACAGTATATAATACGATACAAATACAAATACAATTAAGTAAAACCAAATTTAATGAAATACGATTACAAATACAATTACGTAACACAAAATTTAATACCATACGAATACAAATACGTAACACAGCATTTAACACGCTACGAAAAAGTTTCCGTCCCACTTTTCCTGTTTCTATTTGTGAAATACAACTGATGACGGTCGTCTCTATTAAATGAAATCAGAATTACCAACGAATATTAATTCCATGCAATTTGCGGGTCTCAGGAGATTTCCGTCGAGCTGAAGTTGCTCCAATTATGGGTTGTAATTTCGTTGTAATTGGTAATTAGCAGCATGCTAATGCGACCTGGAAAATATCGATGACAGAACTGTAATAAGACAAGAGACAAACCGTTTGCATATATGGAAAGTTGTGTACTAGACATACAACGATTTATATTTTATCATGAGAAAATCAAAGGTCTCGCATTCAATGCTGTCTGGGGATTGGCTTCAAAAGTACGATTACTACAAGTATTATTATTGGTTTATAAGATGTCATAGCTAGATATTATCTTCAATAAACAACCACATGGCCTTAGCACATCCTTCATGTTTGAAATGAAATATACATATGTATTTATAGATGTATAAGAAGGGACGGTAGAATGTTTAAAAGACCCGGCGAAAAGGTCCGAAGCCATCATTCATCTTTTTACGATATTTTTTTAACTTGATAAATTATTAATTTAGAAAATATATAACTACAGTATTTTGCCTCATAGCCCAACAATGTTCGGCAAGCTGCGCTTCGCTATGATATTCATTTTATACGTTGTGAAATAAATATAATTAATTGATCAATTCCAAAAGGTTTTGTCGTCATCAAAGTAATTTGCCGATTTGTCGCTTTCGAATTGTTAATTGCCAAATTTAGTATTTTCACAGGAATAAGTTTATTATTAAAATATGTAGATTCTCCTTTAAAATAATTACCTACTTATTTTGTTTAGATAATTGTAATATTTACCTTCTTTACTTCTCTATAATTTCAAAAGGGTTTTTTAGATTTAAGCATTAGGGAAGCGCATAATTACAAACGCATGAATATCTATCACACAGACTTACAAAAAGTTACATACTACATAGTCACATACAAAGTTATATACTTAAAGTAATCCGTTTAGTGATCAATTCGCCTAAAATGATATCAAAATAATTGGGTTGCTCACTGCAATGTAAGCAACCTTTAGAGATAAGATCTCGACGGATATACCAATACCTCATTAATCACAATATAATAATCAAAATAAAGCTGTTATTTTCCTTACTGAGATTCTTTATCTTAGAGTATGTTTTAAATAATAGTCTTCGCCATTGAAAAGTCCTATACGGTTCTTTTCCTCAAAGCTGTGTGATCTTTTGACGGTATAGGGGATTGGAATTCTATACAGCTCGTGCGCGCGTCGCTTAAGCGGCACCAGATATTATTTCCACCTGGCTGGGCTTGAAATTTTACTTCCGTTTGTTTCTAGCTAGTTTTACCTATATTAACATGTATATCAAATGAGTACGTACCTAAATAAAAAGTTGTCTAAAAAACAAAAGAAAAAGCTAGCTAGACTTTTCCAGATAAATTTATATCTCGTTTGATTACGTACCCCTTAGAAATCCTGGAATGTTTATATAATATTAATAGTTACCCTGTATAATGCATACAAAGAGCCTAGTCAAAAACTTATACCCGAATCCATGTGTCCAGTACTGAGACTACCTGTAGACTACCGTCGATACATAATAAATGTCAACATTGCAATCGAAATAACTTGCGATTCTGAAGACATTCATAAAAAACAACAAGCGTTCGCCAAAATAAAAAGCAACGATGGACCAACAGATTTTAGGTACGTACATATATAAATACAGAAGTTCTTTAATTTAACTTTGAAATAGGTACGCTTATTTGCAAGTAACGTCTGTCATAGAACCGTCATAGCGTTTACCTTTCGGGCGCAGTTTTGATGCGTATGAGGTCGTGCGAGATAGACATGACATGTGGTCCTAGAGCGCCCTTTTCATACATGTATACATATGTACGTGTGAGCGAACGAATACAATCTTGCGAGCGGAAAAAATACGCCTGGTATGCAAAAGCCCTGGTGATAATATAAGCGAACCATATTTTCCAATGTACAATATCAAGTTTAACAAGAAGGGCTTCGTAAAGATGTACACTATGCGCTCCCATATGTCACCAATTACGTTATCAGATTTCACGCAAAAGGGGACGAGCCTATTGTCGTACAACACATTTCTAGAAGTAAAGATTGATTTTTCTCAGCACGGGATCAGAGACTAAACTCGGGACTACTGTTGATAATACCTACTTTGACAGAATTACTTATTCATATTCTGTCAGGTTTCTAAGGTATTCAGATTTCTAAAGTATTCAAACTTGCTAACAGGGAGTACAGGAATCAGTAAGGGTCATTATTGAAATAAACGTGAGTTTGCATTATTCCGTATTCTAATCTAAAATTAAGATATTATGACGCACAACGGTATAGGTGCATCAAATTCATGTCTCGATTTAATGGGCAGTGTGTACGATAAATAATAAATGAACGTAAATGTAAATAAACGATTGCGACTATCGGGACCTAAGAGCAATGGCTAATGCTTACATCGATATAGAGGGGCAAGCCTTCGTGGTAAGACACATCGGCTCTACTCGTACGACTAGCAATTAATTCTACCATTAGTCGTGTTACAGTCCCTTAGACCCTGCTATGGTCTGTGTAGCGAGACCTTATTATTGTAAAGTTAACAAGATTGTAATAAATCTTTCAAATGTGAGAGAGAAATCGATCCAAAACATAAAAGTTCTAATTGTGACAAACTAACTTTAAATTATCTTAACGATACAATGCGAAAATATTCTGTTGTACACTCAGATGGACACAAAACGAAACATGATTAACGCTAAGATAAAATAGAAACGGCCGTCTTATCAATGTTCAGCGATCTCTTTCAGACAACCCTTCGATAACAGGTCATATACGTAGAATGAATTATGAAGGGTTTACGTAGTAAACAAAGGAAACTATCCGTCGTTGATCCAGTGCTTGCAAGCACGACTACCGATCGAGTGGTCCTGGGTTTGATGCCCGGGTCAAGTGCTATTTCAATATCGGTTTTTCTATCTTTAAATATCTAGTAGTGACTCATATTTTTGTTAAGGCCTGGTATATGGTAAATGGCCCACCATCCACTACATACGAGTAACTAGTAAGACGTAAACGTAACTGGTGAGACATCGGAATGCTCTACAGAAATAAAATGTAGAGAATTGTCTCTACCTACCCCTTCAAAGGTTATAAGCGTGATGTTATGTTACGTAATTTAATGCGACTTGCGGTATGCGTTGAGCAATATAAATCGTCACTAATGAAAAAAGCGGTTTGCCTCAACCATGCGATTTTGTCTTTCTCCTTGTTTTTCTCTATTATAATATACGCGTGATATGTAAAACTTGAGGTTTATTTCGGATGAATATATCTTTTATACTTGTCGTGTCCTATAACTCTACTGTACAAAAATATATTATATTATACACAATATGACAAATGGTTAACTGTACTTTCCTTCGGTTTACGATTTGACACGTTTTGATTAATAAACAAGATAACATATATTATTATGTTCTTTCGTGTATTATGACGTAACATCACTCCTGTAATCCCCGAAGGGGTAGGCAGAGGAGTGTAATACTCTCCCACGTTTCATCAGTTACGTTTAAGTCCCATGGAATAATAGATGGTGAGCCTATTGCCATACACCGGGCACTATTCCAGACTCCGAGTCACTAGTAGAAATTCTCAATTACAAAAATCCAATAATACCTGACCCGGGATTTGAACCCAGGACCTCCCGATCGGCAGTCACGCTTGCAACCAATCGACCAACGAGACAGTCAGTTCTTTCATGTATTATGAGTTTCAGATATTTAAAAGAAGTAAGACATTTTCATTCTACTCAAGGAACTTGTGTCTAAATTTTAAACCAAATTACATTATGTCCGCACACAGAAAGAAAATTAATTCTCGCAATAAATTTAAGGCTTTTGTCTGTTTACATTTCACTTAAGTTGTTCTTGCACCCAAGTAAACTTTAATTCCTTACCGCCGCGCTATTAAACTGAAACATTGCGGAACTCTAAGAAATTTAAACTAGATTTTGCGCATTTGTCGCACTAAGAAATGCTTGCATTTCGCTCAATTGAAGCCGCCTTAAAATTGTATAAATTCTGTGAACATATTTAATAGTCTACAGAGCGATTAAAGTGTACTAATATAGTGATTAAAGTGTAATACATACATATACATATAACCTGTGTTCAGTAGGCGATTGTAGGGAGAGATCGATTCGACTTTTTTATATTATTCTATCTACTAAAAGATAATAAGAATTTGGTAGACACAATCGTAAATTGTTATTTTTAATTTATCGTCATACCAAGAAAGATGTTTTAAAAAGAATCTTTAGATAAAACGGTTAATCATTTCTCTAGAACATTATTATTGTCACCTATTCCATGGCACTTCAACGTAACTGGTGAAATGTGGGGGTGTACGCTCCTCCGGCTACCCCTGCGATGTTAGTTTTTTATATTTATTGTTTTATCCTTTTTTCATTTCTTTCCATTATCTTAATATAAAACAAAACATCTTTAATTTTCTTATTTCTATTCAAATGAGTAGTTAATTAGTATTCAAATTAGTAGAGATCGCCTGCGGTATAAGAGGTGGGTGCGGCGCTGGTAAATATTGGTGCATCTTTATGCGATTTAATATTATATGCAATATACATCCGACGATACTTCAAGTTATTGTATTCAGTATATATCTTAAAATATCTTATTATCAACTTTTTGGGATGCCACAATATCGTATAGGTACTGTTTGAGTTCATGACACTCGGGCAACACCTAAGTTGAATTACGCCTTAAGAATGTTTCGTTTACGGCACGCAAGTTTCATAATTTAAGAAACTTTAATATGATAAATATAAACGCAATTTGGTTAAGGTTTAGATTAACAATTAGGTATAGTGAACTCGTCTGTCTAAGACTGTTTTGACCAGATACGCTATCTACTTCTTCTTTTAGTAAAAAGGACATCCTTAGACGAAGCAGGGAATGAACAGTATATTATAGTGCAATCTACAAATCATTACGATCTTTAGCAGAAGCCGTATAAAAACTTTAAGAAATTTCTATCGGAATAGAATCTCCGTTTAGATTTTTTAATATTTCCCGCTGCTGCCTCATCCGACGCAATTACCTGCCAATAGAGTTATTTCACCTGGGATAAAAAAGGATCATTTTATTTAGGTAGAGACTTTGAGGGTTTCATTAAATGAAAATCGAACCAGCCATTAAAGATCTGTAGAACACGTGAGATACTGATAGGTTCATGACCCTAATATGGACAATTTAATAAGGATTCATCTTTGACATTAAATTAATGATTCAATATAAGATCGTCGTAAATATTATCTGTGTAGCGAAATTGTAAAATGTACACCAGGACTGTAAAATAGCAACCGGGATAGGGGATGAGTCCGTAAGTATTGTAAGATTTTAGCAATGCTATGGCACACAATAATAATTCATTCCTGACATTAATAACAGTGAAACGCGCATTGCTAAGTAGGCACATCTTGTAATATTGATTATAATATATTTGAAACATTTTATTGGCTCCTGTTCGTTTAATAATATATTCCAAAGTAGGGAGAGCCGAAGGTAACTAAACCGCTTGTGTCAATTTAGGCAATGTTTGTGTGTGTGTGCTTGTGTGCGTGTGCGTGTGCATATTCTCGTGTGTGTCCTTGCGCGTATGCATCTGCGTGCGTACGCCTGTATATGCTTACGAGTATGAACATAAGTATTTGCACAAATAAAAAAATATGTACGATATGATACAATACTAAAACACTTATTCGTAAAAATATAAAAGAAATAATAGAAATAACAAAGTTGGACAAGAAAAATAGGCGGTCTTATCGTCTTATCTTTTTTATAATCTTACTTTAAGGAGCTTATTTAAATATATTTTTCTTGAGTAATAAATCCACAATAAACAATAAATAACTCATAGTATCATATTATATACCATGTATGTACTTATTTTAAAAAGTGCTTAAACACACCTATGGAGTTGTTTTCGCCGCTTCTTCTCCATAGCGAGGTATCTTCCGAAGCGGTGGTAGTTTCATTTTGACGTGCAAAAAGTGTTCTATTGAACCAATTTTGAATAAATGACCTTTGAATTTGAATTTGAATAGAATTGAATATATAAAATTGTCACTTAATGCATTCGCAAAAATATACCATAATATTAATAAATTAAAGCGACATCAAATATAAAAGCTAAACTTGTTTTTTAAAAGGGATTCAGTTTATCTAATTAAAAACGGGTCAGAATTCAATAAAGAAGAAGCAACAGGAAATTATTTCTTATTAAAATTAAAGGAGTAGTAACTGGCTTAGGATCCCAGAGCAGAAACCACCGATACAAGAAGTACGGGGCAGGAAATTCGCTGTTCAACCACAAAATTTTACTTCCCTCACCACAATATTTTGTATAGCTGTAAAAAAATTGAAGTACAATTGAAGTTTTTTTAAAAAGATAGAAAAAATAATTGTAAAGAATATTAGCTAATTCCACAAATAAAGGGCAACATTGTTCCGAATAAAGTGCTCGAGATTCGCTACTTACATAAGGTAAGCCTTCCCAAGGTACAGCCCTTACGATGGCTCTTGATTTAGGTATTTTATATTACCAATTTAAATTTATCAATATTTTATTTTAAATCGTGAGGTTGAAACTTATTTGCTTTTAATTCTAACTTTGGCTTTCAATAAAAAATCCTTCGCTGAAAGCAAAGTTTGAAAATCTAATCTACATCTATACGGCGAGAATAAGCTCAATAAAAAATATTTTATAAATAATTTCAAGTCTACTTAATACATGTTATCTAATAAGGTCATACTAGTTGTTTTAAAAAAAATTATTATAATTTTTAATATCATTTGGAATAAATAATTTAATTTTTGATATCATTATAAATAAATTGTTCTCAAATACATACCAAATTCGGTTAGTGAATATTTTCTATTAAATTATTTGATAATATAGCACCATTCTTCATTTACTTGTTATTGTGCGTTTTTTTTTTAATGTCGCAAGCTAATCTTTAATCCTTTAACGACTGCACCGAAGGCTGTGGCTAGCCTAAATGACTCGGCTTGAACTGGGAAGGGTCAGGGACAAGATTTGGATTTCGACGAAAAACGTTGGTACAATGCGCAACTCCACCCCGTGGAGGGCAGCGAGCTGAAAACACCTACGAATCACGGAACTTCGCACTGTGACATGTTGTATGTTCAACGTGACGACGGAACTGGATGGAGTTATGTGCACGGGTTCTGCACACGTGCCGCATGGTATGCAGTGAATCAATGAGCGGTTTTCATGTGCTTCTATAACACTAACGATTTATAGCGGGATCGGTTATTGCTATAAATGTTAAAGTCGATTAAATGTTGATCTGTTTTTAATTTACAATTCGATGCGGATTAGGTATGATACAATGCTTTTGTGTTGTGCATCTATAAATATGTAGAAATTATATATTATATACATATATAAAACATTATACTTAAAATAATCCCCCATACAAATGTATGTTTGTTTGAAAGAAAAGCAGCGGATCAATATCCATTCGCTTACGTAAACAAACCTCGATTAAGAATTCCTGTGAAAGGTTTCATCATCTCGAAACACATTTGAAGTGTTCAAAGGCTTTTCGACTATTCCGTTTCCCTTTTTATTCGGAGCAGTTACAATTTGAACGAGAATGGTTTTTATATTCATAACAGCTCGCCATTGAATCAAAGTTTTTGTGCCGACTGGCATATTAATAACTTTTCCATTCGTTAATATTTCCGCTTCGACTTGATGAATATAGTTAATATGTGAATTGCAAATTTTACTTAAATTTAAAACTGGCATCTTTAAATCGCACGTATTCGCGATAGATTGTATTATCTTGCAAAGAATAATGTAAAGGGCTCTAAAATGCAAATGAAATGCGATATTGCAATGAATGTATTAAATAACAAAATTAAAATACTTTCTGAACAGGATTAAGAATAACAATTAGTGTCCTATTGGGTACCTCATAGCGTTGGTCAGGATTAGACTAGATACAACTAGGGTAAAGTTTGTAGTTGGATGGAAACAACTTCGAGAAGAAGATTCTCAGGAGATTATAGCTTGCCTGGATACAGTATTGGACAACTTCGTCAAGTCTTTTCGTCACTAATAGTAGGAAGGCTACACACGAAGGTGTGCGCACAATGAGTGCGCACTAACCGTGCTGACATGACAGTTGAGATGTGGACAATGAGAGCGTGGCTGGTCCACTAAAGTATGATCCGACAGCGGGTTATGGAGTGAATGCTCATAGCCGGAACAGAACATGTCTGTAATAATGTTCATATTAAAAGTTTAGCCTTATTTACCTTGAATATTGAGAAATTAACATTTTTATGGTGATAAACTTAACAAAAACTGATAGAAAACATAATAAAGGCCTGCTTTTTGTTCCAAGCAATGGGTAAAAACGATTAAGTAGAAAATAGTACAAAAAACGATTTTAACGCAATAGACAAAAATTATGAGAAACGGTCTCAAAAAACCGTCTTTTAAATATCTTACTTTTGTTTGTAAGACTTAGTATTATATTTCACTCGTTAAAACAGAAATGGGAAATATCGTTAGAGAACGAACGAAAAAAGTCATGAATAAAACACGTGATGGCTGTTAAAAGAATCGTTAACCTTTTTAACGTTTCACTGCTAGAATAAGGTCTCTCAGGGTCTTTGAGAATAGTTTTCTGCCACTAAAATCAATAAAAAGCCGCTGATTATTACCTGATTAAGTATATTATGATTAGAGTAGTTATGTTAGAGATAATTAAATCATAAGTAATAGAATAATCAATAAAATTGGCCAGATGTAAGATAGAACAGGAACAGTTTTAACAGGACATTAATTTGTCTTTAGGTATTATTTCATCACTATACTGTCAATTAAATGTTATCTATGTTATGTTTTATCTTGAGTTGTACAAAGAAAGAATTGTAAATTTACAAGGTTTGCCAGAGTCAGTCACCTCAGTTAGGTTGGTCGTTATATTAAGTGTTCCTATTACGTAGGTATATAGTATTTCCTTGACTGACACCGATTCCAGAACTAACAATAATTGTGCATTACATTGTTCTAATTGAAAACAGTAAAAACCAAACAAAAACGTAATTATATATTACTCGTCGATATGATATAAGTATGTTTATTTCAAAATAAATTTTTGTAGTCGACTTTTTTGTTAAAAAAAATTACATAATTTTTTTCATATAGATATAGCCATACTAGCAATTGCGCTTTACTAGAAATTTGTGCTCAATTTGAAATTGATATACATATAATATATTTTTAAAATAATTGTTAAAAATACCGGGAGGGTCGATTTGTAGGAGTAGATTCTTGGTAAATGTACATATATTTATTCATTAGCCCATGGAGTTGGGCAAACAGAACTACATACATACATTATTTAAAAAGCGATCAACTTTTTACGCAGCGCCTCTCTTTGGCAAATTTTATTACTAAAAGTAGTCTACAGTTATCCCAGGTCATAGTATATTTAGTATACATATAATATTGAAACGACCGTACAGATTTGCAAGAAATTTTGTATACAATATATCTAACAAGTATATGCTAAATTTGATACAAAACTGTTCGGCTCTTTCAGTGTGAAAGAGAGACAAACATACACACAAAATTTCGCATTTATTATAGAATAACTAGTCACAGGTGTTACAGAGTTAAGTAAAAATATACAGCAGAAGTCACATTTTTCGGTGAAATTAGTTGTAATGTTTCTGTTACCTTTTAATAAAACATGGACCACGGCTTTAAAACTTCTCATTCTAAGTGGGGAACCGTGTTCTAGAGTGGAGTAAGTGATAAAAAGTTTGATAATGTTATCAAAATGATGAATAATTCGGTTGTCCAACTTCATAATGAAGTTGTGATAAATTCTCAGTTTATTACAATATATCATTATGTAACACATGTACGAGTACAATCTCGCTTTACGGCTTAGTATCCGATCCATGAAACATTTTAGAATCGTTTGGAAATTAAAAGAATTAAATAAAATTGTTTTCGTGGCACCCTCCACAACAACCTATAGTTTGGTCGTACCTTTCCGAATGTTGCACCATTCTTAATATCACTCAAGTATTTCCTCGAAGGAATAGGCAGAAGAGTGTAGTACCTACTTCCGGGGACCGAAACCGAATCGCGCTTGAAACTGTCGGATCAATGAAAAAAACTATTTAAAACAAACTACTTTCTAATGAACACCATTATTACATTCATGAATGTTATGAAACAAGGTATTGAACAATTAGGTAAAGGTATTGGATGACAATATTTTAAACAGAATGCATCATAATTCTCCTGTTCTGTTCATGTTTAAACGCTCATAGACATTTTCATTTTGTTCTAATATTCATAATGATAATGTTTACGACATAATTGGTTCAATATTAATACTAGTTTGCATCTTGTATTACAGTATATTCATCATCAGCTTTCTGTGATCCACAATTAAACATAGGCTACATTTAATTGGGGCCAGTCCGCCTGATGCTGCGCGTGCTAATTCCAACGGTTTTAGTGGTTGTGGTAAAATTTGTCACACCACCACCTCACGGATACAAACTACATAATCACTGGTGACTTTAACTAATCCTGTCGAGGCGAATACATCATTCAACGGCGTTTCTTTCTCGGTTGTCGGTGTTTTGCGTAATGTGGTTTGCCGCTACCCAATTAGGCGTGCTATTTGGAGAATTACGAGTATATCAGTTATTCGTGTTTGTATTTCATGTTTATGGGTTGTGTCGTACAGAGAAATACCAAGCATAGCTCACAGAACAACGCATAGAACGGACCAAGTCTCAGCGCCATATACGAGCTCTGGTAAATAGAGACACAGGTGCTGGTAATTGGCAAATATATTTCCCGAATGTCAAACATCGGTGGAGTGCTATTGTAAATATCTATATTCAGCAGCGAACAGAAATGGGTCGATTCTGATGATGATGCTATCGCATGGAAAAATCTGAGTAAGTTACATTACATAGATCAATAAGCGACATCGCGTAAGCGTGTCACGTACAGGCTTCACGCCTGTGTCTATACGAGCTGCCAAGTTTTGTCAATTTCAAGAAAACGAATTCTTATAACTAACCTTCGTAAAAGTTTAGTATCACAACAAAGTTATGCGACATCGCTGCTCAAACACCTTGATTTTATAACTTCACTCGTCTTATACTTAGTAGTCAAAGTTGAGAGTTCACAAAATACTTGTACACTTGGAACAATATTGCACACACTGTTTTGACTTATTTGTTCGACGTCTTTACTTTGAAACTCCGACACACTATTTTAGTTCTCAATAATAACAAGTACCTACTACAAAGCTAACAATTCATGTCATTCAAATAAATATGCATTTCATTTTATGACTATGTAAAATGTCTCTGATGGGTCAATAATATCGCTTCTATGCTCAATACGTAGGAACTACTGGTCTGTTCTACTGTGATAACAAAAAGATTACATTATAATTATATCCACTGAAGTACAGTACATGTTGATTATACTTCTAAATTAAATAGTCTGCCAACGGATAATTATATCTCAAAGGAGCGCCAATCAATCGCTATCGTCTCGGCTGGCGCAGTTGGATCAGCATTCCCATTGTTCCTATATCGAGATTCAGTTTGTTTCAAATATGAAAGAATAAAATCTAGTATACGCAATAAAACAACTTGCAGAGATAATGAAATATGCTAGGAACGAGCCTAAAATTTGCTACCCCTGTGAGCCGATGCATATGAAAAGCACAATCCCGGGTTCGGTCCATACTGGTAAAATTCGCAAGCCTAAGCTTGCGCGATAAATTACTCGTAGACAATATCTAGTTCTACACGGGTAAGTTAAAGGAAACTGAATACTGATCATTTGGATATCGGTGGGAATAAGATGTACCCTATCTATTTGACACTTTACCTTAAAAATCAAAGCTCTGAACAATTCTTAAAGTATGTAGTTTGGTTTTGTTTAAGATAAAAGATACATAATTATGCAAAAAATCGCTTAATCGCTTGTCATATAGTATATTATGTTTTCTCGTGTTAATATTTTATATACCATAAATACACAATTTGCAGTTCTATAAAATAAAAACTTGTTATATTTTATTTTGTAAGTAAATTTTTGGTGAGTCAAATGAGGGTGACGTTGTGTTAATTGCTATCACTAAGCCCGTGAAATTGTGCTTTTCATTTAAGTATCAGTCTGAAAGTGAAGATAAAGTAGATTAAAGTGTATAATCACAGAGACCTGGAAAAAACATTTTTTTCTGCAACTATTAAATATTTAACGTGTACCAGTGAACTAAAGTTTTTAGAAAAGCGATGATATCAGTGAAAATAGTCAATTACTAAAAAAATACCCGAACAACGTGGAGTTATGCTGCAAACAAAATGGAATCAGCTTAAATACCAAGAAATGCGTAATAATTTGGTTCGCTAAAAAAAGCGCCACATTGCCAAAGCGTTTTTGTGTAACGACCATTAATCAAGTGAAGTAGACCACATTGGTGACGGCTATGTCAATCGAAAACTTCTCTCCGGTATTCATTTTGAATAATATTATTATTGAAGAACTTGAAACATTGGGTTTTATTTTATGTAACTGCAGAGAACTTACATATACGAGTGCCATAAATGCTTTTTACTCTGCTATTGTACGCAGTGGTTTGTAATACTTTTACGAATAAAATCGTAAAAATTCCAGCACTGACAGTTTTGGCTCTGCGTTGATGAGTCACTCGCACGTAAAAAAGCTTACTATTTATACGAGTAATAATAGTGTAAAATAAGTTCCCTTTATAATTTTTTGTTATTCTTCCAAGACAATCTTCGTTTAAAAATATTTCAAATATATTCGAAATGATAATTCCTTGATATATAAAAAAACATTTTTCTTTATATATTACCACAATTTTTCATATACTCACGTCTTTTCCTTCGTCGAATGTCGTCGTCGAATCTGGAACCATTATGCACGTAAGAATGTTTATATTTTGTCGTATTATGTTAAACTACCTATAATAAGTATTTAAACTTAAATGTATGATTTATAAACTGCTCATGGACAAGAATTGTCAGAAGCAAATGCTAAGTTGAGTTTTGCTTGAAAATTGAAAGTATATTTATAACCATTAAAACACAATTTTAATTATTAATACGTGTGGCTGTATGCGGGAAATTCAAAACTAGTAATTTTATTCGTTTCGTATTTAAAATGTATTCACATATTAAAACCGTATATCAGAAAGCGAACCAAACTTGAATTATGTAGTTTTAAAATTATTTTCTTACACAGGCTATTGTGACGAATATCTTATATACATTTCCTGTCAAAGCTAAAAAGCAGTGTGTTTTATTGCGCAGCAGAGATAATAATGAAAAATAAAAAAGTTAAATGTTCACTTAACCACGTTGCGGAAAGAATACGTACTTTAGATGAAAATCAGAATCTGGTATTCGAGTCACGGTTCTGTTAAATTTCCCTAAAGATAATAAACGTTCCGGGGCAAATTAAACAGCTGTTTCGTTTACCGTAGCTTATATTTCCAACTGTTTACTTAAACGTCCACGAGTTCCTATATTCCGAATGTTTAATTTGGATCTTGATTAAGGTTTTTTTGCATATATACATATATTATATTTAAAATTCACATATTACATTTTAGCACTAATGCCACTGGTAATCATTATGACACAACACAGTATGGAAAGAATACCGTTTTAAACAGTACCTACTAATAAACACCGTGCGGCTTAACGATACGAGTAAATAGGATCGATTGATTAAATGTCGATAATAAATATCGTTAGCATTGATTAAATATGTATCAGCCTTAGTCACTTATGTTTTGTCGGTAGGTATGCCCCGACTACTTTCGGACTTGTACGAGGTTTTCTTCAAGAGTTCCTACATTGACTTCTATACTTGTAGATATACGAGTACATACCTATTAGGTAATGAGCCCATTATCTCATGGGTTGGTGTGAAAAGGAAATTGTGCGTAATTGATTATGAAATATTGAATTTGAATAATTACTGACAAATATTCCGTCAATAAACGTAACATGACAAATACCAACCAGAAATACTCACACCACCATAAGTATAATGTAATTATTTGCTCAATATATTTAAAACCACATTTAAAATAGTGTTAACAGCAATGTATACCGCGCGGAGTAGAAGTACCAACAGGCAGAGTTTTTTTGAGGAGAACTTAACTATCTGGATATTCAAGGGCGGAACTCAGCGGACAACACTGAATGACGGGTTGTTGACTGACGGACAACTAAGATGGAAGATAACGCAGCTGCCGTGACCGGGGTGTAACCATAAATAGGAGTGCCGTTTTACTGAAACCTACTATAATTTACCTATCACTGATTGGAATGTGAATCTGAGCTTAAATCGAGACGTCTCTTAGGGCAATTTAGCAACACTATTTTCGTAACAAACGGTATTTCTATAATATAAACATTTAAAATTCCTAAACAAATCTTTTCTGGATTTCTTATACAATTTTATAACCGCACAGTTTTGTAAGCATGGCATGTGTTCTCTGTATTGCAATGCTCTATCTGTAATGGCCTAACGGCCATTCCGTATTCAGATTTTTTATTAAATTATGTCTTAACTTCTCCTGCCTCAACTTTTTGCTCTTTCAATATGTGCCTTTTCAACGGCAACAAAGTATCACGAAATAAACAATTTGACCAGTGGCGTTGACGATGACTTCATTGAATACACAGTGTGGTAAAATTATAATTAATTAAAGTAAAGGCGACGCTCGTATTGGAAATATTAATCCGTCCTTTTAATGAATTCATAAAAAGCCAAAAGAGAAATTTTATTATTTTTATTTGTTAGTGTATTATTGTATCAAGGGTTATATAAAATTTAAAATTTTATTTTTAAAATATATTATAGAAAAATAATAAAAATTAATAAAAGACTAGCAACATTATGTTTATTTTTTAATATTGTTTCATTTTCCACTTTATTATAAATAATCTCGAAAGTTACGAATTTAAAAAATCACGACGAAATACAGGCACCATTCTATGTATTTAATTTTGTAATGGGGTATTTACAAGGGTTATTATAATTATGAAGTAGACTAAGCAAATAGATTTTGAGCCCTTATTTATAATAGCTAAACAATAAATTAATAAAGTTTCGAGTTAATAAATTTGTTTTGGCACCATCCGTGGCCCGATTTTGGCAGGTATGAGAAAAGTTTCCTCATAATTGTACATAAATCCCTCTGTATTTACTCGACTGTTTTATTTAATTAACTTAGTGGTAAATTAGTGTTTAAATTTTACATTCGCGTCCAGCGAAGTTAGTTTGGGAGTGCACATACTCGTATGTATGTACATAATACCAGTTGTTGTCTGCGACTCCATTCGTCCATTCGGATTTCAGCATTCAAGTTTTCCTAGATTTTCTTTACTTAGTCCTGGTCTCGTCTTACTGAAATTTTCTACTTAATATGGTCGGTCATATTTATATACATACGTGAGCTAATCTTACATTGGTAGATAATACCTCTGAATCTATCCATTTAACTTTGAGTTCATATAAACTTTAAATCATCATGGTTTAAAAGACTAAAACCAAAGTTGCTAAAGTGTATTTTTATTCCAATTAAGTCTGCTATTTTTTTAACAAACTTAATATCTTTTTTTATTTTTAAACTGATTGAAATAAAACGTACTAAATGTTAAGTAAAGATTAACACAATACATCGGTGAAAACCCAATCCATATCAGTTAAGCCGTTTCTGAGATTAGCGTACACAAACGCACGGACAAACGGACGAACAGACATAGGGACAAAAATTATAATATTCATTCAGTAACGTTCTTTTCTAATAATACATGCCTCTAATTAGTTCTTTATGGACATCATCTATGTACAAACACATTTAGAGTAGATTTACATAGATATTTATGAGTCACAATATCGTTTGCTCGATGTATTGTCTACAGACTGTATTGGTTATCTGACGGTCTTCAGACTAAAATGGTTATCAAATAAGATGCTCGCACATCTGTATGAAGACTGTTTCTGAGATCAGCCATTCTAAACATAATTTTACGCAGTCTACGCAGATCAATAGAATTGAGAATTGTATGATTGACTATTACTTACAAGTCGAGTTTTCTAGTCGATCACCAATGCTATCAACTGTAACTTCTGTCTTTCGTCTTGTTCACTTTTACGTAAGATGATTTTTTGACTTACACGGCGTGGACGAAGACTGATCGGTTCGCTACCCTCTTTGCCGCTTATTCGGTTCTTCATGACAGGAGTCTGCCTACTATCCCGAAGTATGAGAGGCTTGATAAAGCTTTATGTATGAAATAGTGTAATGATCTAAAAACGCTGATGATTCTTTATATACTTTGCGTGTTCATGTGTAATTATTTACTGTTATTAATCCACTGAGTAAGACAGATATTTTAAGTTATGAGTTCAACCTGTTCAACCCAATTCAACCTGTACCTACCTACAAATCTTAGGAACTTAATAATGTTACTTGCATCGGCAGCTGCAAGTTGCTCTCTACTACGTCAACAATCTGTTCACTTATGTCTCTGAACGCTTTAACGGCAGGAAGCTTTGTAAACAATGTACTGAAGCGCAAGCGAAGGAATTCACAGACACAGCTTAATATAAAGTACAGTTCACATTATTTTTGAAAAAATTGTTTTGTGAGCACAACGCCGTTATAAGGTTAATGAGCGTTTGTCTATGTACCAAGTATCACGTGATGCGGGGTTCTGTCACGTCCATTGCTGTATAGTCAGCAGTATATTAATTGTATCGTTATTTGTTACGATCATCTGATATGCTTCCCACTTACCAGTGAAAAACACGACGTGTAAATGTCAATGGAAAACGCATATCCTATGATTCGCAAAGATAGAGCAGCAATTGTGTCAAAGAGATTGCCTTTGATTATATACTCAGTGTGAGCAAGCTGGGCCGCTGGGTGAATGCGTGTGTTGTTTACTTAAACCAATGCACACTGTGCCGGGTTAAACGGGCCTTCCCATTGAATACCGCCAGCGAACCACTCTAAGATTATCTTGGCTAAGAAACGCGGCGGAAACCAACGTTTTTATATGAATGTAGTGAGATTCAATAACTGTTTGCTGTGTGTGCGTAAACGATTTAAAAATTATCTACATGATTTACAAATTTAAAGATTATTTACGTTACTGCTGTGAGGCGGTTTTAAAGGTGTAGAAAGTATAATGTATTACGTCCCATATGACTGACCTCACGTCCCACATGATTGGCTCACTTCAGGTCCTTGAACTGCACTCACTTTTAAGTACACACACTGTCAAGGAACTTCAATGTACATTGTCATTATTAGGGTATCAAATATCTAATACTTCGATTCGGTCGACCGGGAAACTTGAATAATAGTCTGATTTCCTAAAATCGGAATTTATGCAAATCATTGTTATACTGAGATATCATAAGTGAAGATTTTTAATTTTTAATTTATAAATAATCTGTGTCTAAAAACCATCGACTCAACATGTGTTATAGTACGCTGCTATGTTTAGTCGCAAAAGACATCTAAACAATACTTTACGAGCTGGCTTAAGAATATCAGTTCTCGCATGCTCCTTTAGAAATTCACAAGAATAAACTGAAAAGTAAAGTCATTTCCTCGGGCGGCCAATTCGGGACGGAAATAGGAAGACCCTTTATCGGTGTAATCGAGATGGGACATGGCGGCCAGTGGAATGAGATTCGTTCTAACCGCCAGCTACGTGTTTGCGATACGGTTTCATTTATTCATGTTATATCCTTTTGTAGATTACTAGGATCGAGAGTAATGACGTCGCAGGAAATATTTTCGGTCATCAGCGTTTATTATCGAAACTTTCTAGTGTTGTGGCTATTTTATTTTTGTGCAGTGTTCATAAGTGTGAGTGCTACTTTTCAGGTAGGAAGGTAGAAAATACGTGCGCCGTGCAATCCTTGATGTATAAATCAGTTGCTTGGATCTGGAAGGCGTACCTGTAGCCACGTCAACCTGGTTATCAGATATTATCATCTTGACGATTAGAAGTAGCAATCTGCCTATGATCAGCTTAGAGTAGAAATATTACTAACAAGTACGAAGTACATTTATATTAATATGTAATTAATATATAGAAGCATTCCTAATTATACAGACATATTACTAACTGATACTAAATATACTATGGGCTAATTAAAGGAGATTATACAAAAAAATCGTAATCGTGCAATTCTGTTACCAACATATTATTATTCTATATTATAATTTAACATAGATTCATTTCAATTAAAATTATTTTTTTATGGTATCTAATTTTTCACGTAATCAAGAGGTGTAAATAATAAAATTTTTAGTTCATGTAGTGTTCACTTCAAAAAAGATATAACACGTAAATACCGTTTATTGTATAGTGTCCAGTTCAGTAAACCAAAAAATAAAATAGATGAAACTAATAATAAAAATTGCCTTATTAACATATTTTAATTTGTTGGCGAAGAATTATAGGCACTCCGATATTTAATATCAACGCGTTCTGTTGTATTCCTGGTAAAAGTGAATTAAATAAGGAGTAGTATAGAAACTTATACAGAACGAATATAAATGCAAAAATACTTTTTTTTTCACAAAGAACTCAGATCCCACTCCCTTAGAGTTCCGTCATAATCGAATGAAAGGTTTAAAAAAAACATCAAGAATAAACGCACAAAGAAACATTAATTTTTATTTACGTCTAATAATAATGGATTTCATTTTTATTTTATTAAGTAACATTTGTTTTTATTTAAAACAAGAAAGGCGCTTTGAAAAGCCTGCAAAGCAACTTGTAAGCAATAAGAAAAGTACGTCAGTGACATCTGTTAATATGACGCTTAAAACATTTCAGTTACTCTTGCTATCGGTAAAGTAGGGAAAATATTGAATAAAAACTACGAAAAGATTGTACTGTCATCGGATTTCAATATGTATAGAAAATTAACAATAATTTGGACATTTGGAAGTAAATAAAAAGTAATGTAAATTTCTGTTATATTCATTTATACATACATATATACATACATGAAAGTGAATCTTATATTAAAAATACGTTACTTATAATGATAATAAACAAAATTCGCAAATTAGTCTCTAAAAATTTTTTTATAATGGTCAGTTTGGTCTTTGTAAAGATTGTAGAAATACTATCTGTTAAAATAACATAAGACCTTGCTATCAGACCTGTATTACGCCGAAGAGGTAAATAGAGAAGTGTAGTAGGTACGTCTGCGTTCCACCTATTATTTGACACGTTCTATGGAAAAAGTGGTAAGCCTAATATAACATTCGACACATCCAGTCATCGAGCTAATACTAGAAGTTTAAAGTTAGAAAAACTCAAAAATACTTTACACAATCTGGGAATCCAACCCAGGCCCTTTTACTCAGCAGTCGCGCTTGCGAACACTAGACCAACGTGGCAGTCAATACATAAATTTCAGTCGTGTTCTAGTTCCAGTCGTGTAAAAACATAAATTCGTCTATTCAGGGTATAAATCTCAATGTTTTTGGTTTTCCTTTCTTTTACCTTTCAATAACAACCCCGTTAATCGGCGTGGTAAAATTTATTGCTAGTTGAAAAGATCGGTTATTAAACCAGACTAATAAGACAATAAATAATTCTGATGAACGGGAAATGCGTAATGAATTTCATTAGAAACATTCGTTTAGGCTGCCTAGCCATAGTTACCAAATATCTTCAGTTTTAAAAAAGCTTACGACCATTTACTGTATACGAAGAACCTATTGGGGTTTTTCTAGCCGTTTTGATTCGTCCGTTTACTAGTAAGAGCCATCAAACATATGACGACACCTGGTGTACTAAACTTTTAGAATGATTTCAAATGTATCAGGTCTACGAAAGGGCTCAGGGCCGAATTGAAAGCGTCATCACCATCATCATCAGCCTATTTCAGTCCACGGCTGGACAAAGGCCTCCCCCAACGAGCACCATCGCGCCCTGTGTATTCACAATACGCTGTATTGTGAGTGTGTTATGAGCTGTTATTGAAAGATAAGAAAAAGAAACTAAAAATATTTGAATTTAGAACCTGAATGGTAGAACTTATACATCAACACTTTTTATGTTCCTTCAATAATCTAGATATAAAAAAAAATAAAGCCAATACTAAAAGTCGTGGTCTAATAGGCTAATTCAATTAAAATCCCTTGAACCAAGTGGAATATAAATAACAACTTTTAAGTATAAACGAGTCAGTATAAACACTTCATAAGCAATCTGACAGTGATGTTTACTGAAATGAACTTGTTAATTTTTCAGACACAACGAAGAAGACGGGTTTTAACACGAAACATTATTTTAAGGTTATTTTTTGTTAATTGTTAACTAGAATGTTTTTAGCTACTGAAGATAATCGACTGTTATTTAATTATTAATATGTAACGATAACATTCGATGCGACAAATATTTAAAAGAAAATTAGAGAATAAATTTTGAATAACTACTGAGACGATAAAAAGTTATCTACGCTTCATTTACAAATAAACTCATAATATTATCAATACAGTAATAACGATAAAAAAAGTCAAAAGCTGAAAAAAATCGCGCTACGGTAGACAACAAGTTATTTTTCTATATACTTATCGCTAAGCTAAGCTCGGAGAGATAAAGAAAATATATTTTTCTAATTAATCGTTTGCTCTTTTTCGTTACTTAAGTTTATGGTCGAGGCACCTCAGAAGGAATGCTGCACGAAAAACTATTAATATAATATTAAATTACACCAACATTCATTTGTAAAGGTATTCGAGATTACCTTTCTGAAATTTTAGATTCTTTTTGGTTTTGAATACGTTGGTGTAGTTTAAATTACTGATATTAGTTGTGATAATTGTTTTAAGCAATTCTAAAATATCTTTAGAATAGTGCTTCAGTAATACGGCTATGACGTGATAACTTATAAATACTTACATATTTAGAAACAGGTTGTAGTCACTTCAGTTCGATGTATTGGAGATAAAATTATTCATTGCATAATACATTGTTTTATAGATATATAGGTGTATTATATGTAGGTGTCGGTATATGGTATACGGTACGGTTAAGTTTTTAAATGCTGAAGCACGGTTTTAGCCAGCGTGGCAGACTATGGCCCTAATGAGTCTCTGAGAGGAAAAAACACGTTAGACGTTTACGATGAAGCATGCTCCTTGAACCTAAGCCCTATACAGTCCATATGTATTAAGTTAGGAAAAAATAATAATAATGAAATTTAGCACTAAAGAAAATAAAGTTAGAAACAAAAATTATAATGTTGAGTTGAATGCCAGTAGTTGATGTTTTTATTATAAAATATATTGAGATGGATGCAGGAATTATGGACGAAAATCGAAGGTAAATTTAAATACTTGAATTTGTGGCATAATTAATGGCATTCAAAAATTATAGTGTTGTGTGGAACTGTAATGATTCATTTTAATTTTAATTTTTTCAATAATTGTAGCCCTGTTTCAGGTAGTATAATCAACTTTATTTCGCAATAATTGGGTTAAATGAGACTACAAATACGAGTTGTAATTTTCTATTTCGGACTTTAGTAATACGTGTATCCGTATCAAAGGTTGTTTTGTCTCAAACAACTAATGGAATTAGTTTCCGTTCCTTTTTTAGTGAGTGAGCCATCGACGCTGGAGTTTTACTAGCGCGACTAATCAACTTAATTGTCTGTCAATTTTATTATTCCAGATAGTCGCATTTATCTCGACCTTTTATCATTTACAAAATGGAGGAAAAATTATATTCTAACGATTTTATTACCATTAAATTATCTACTAATCGAACCACTAAAAGTGTAGCAATACACGATATAGTGCTGAAGCAAGCGGAGGAGTTAAAATATTAAAATATTATGTAAAGATAATAATTAGATTTTTAGCAGATACAGTAAGTACACCGTTGATATAGAAAAAAGAGTAATTGTAGGGAATAGTGAGGATGGAGTGTTATTTAAACTGTAGTTGCTAACGTTTAAGCCATTCAACTCGTCGGGGATACGCAACTCCGTGCTTACTTGAACACTATCATATGGAAACGCGAGCTTAGTTATACAAAAAAGGAGGAAAGTAGCAGAAACAACGTCGAGATGAAGTCGTTACGCCCCATATGCAGATTGGTACTCTCCGTCCGAATTCTTACCAGAGAGGCAAGGGAGATGCTTCGTGCAAAACTGAATATTGGTATAAAAATGATAGAGGACAAGCTCAAAAACAGATATACAATATGAATGTTAATAGTTGGCGCTACCGAGCGGCACCAAGACTCATCTATCTTGATCAAATAGGTCAAATACTGATCGTTTCTTCTGAAGAGTACTGAAGACTTCTAACTGCCCTAGTTAGAAGTCTTCGAAACTGGTGTGCACGTATGACAAGAATGATGAATCTAGAAGAAGCACGGCAGATCTGTAAGGATATAATGTATTTTAAAACTCGGTGACCTATGCCTACCTTGTAAAGGACCTAACGTGAGGATATTATAATAATATTAAATTATCTTTGTAGTAGAATGACTGCCTCATTAGTCGAGTGATTGCAAGCGCGACTGCCGATCGGGAGGTTCTGGATTCACATCCCAGGTCGGGTACTATTGAATTTTTCCTAATTTAGAATTTCCAGTTGTGACTCGGAGTCTTAATTTGTGTCCGGTGTATGGCAATAGGCTAACCTATTCCATGGGTCTTAAACCTGGAAGTGTACTACACTGATTTTACGTTTTATATTACCTTTATAGTACTGTTACATTACGATAAAGCAAACAATTAATAATGAAGATATACCAAGTGCTAAGGGTTCTTAAATGGTCAATTGTCTGTATTTTTCTGTTAGACCTTGTTAAAGATATAATAAATACATCAATGACAACCTTCTTTTTATGCTTTCGGTATGTACCTACTTCACGCTTCTGCCAACCCGCAGCACGGCAAACACTCTTAATATGTCTCAATATTTCAGTTATACTTTGAATATACTGAAATTACTTTTATTAAAACAAAAACACTTATGATGATAGTTGATCTTACAATTATCTGATAATTTTATCAAATTCGGTATTTTGTTTAGTAAAGTCATAGTGGCGATGGCAGTTTCAGTTCACACGCTCAGACAACGTAAATTAACCATTCGTTAGGGAATACTAAAAACAAGTGAATCGTTGTAAATAATTCTCGGATATTGTACCTACTCGTACTTTCGACATTAACTTTTGACATACGTATAAAAAAATGATAACACTGCACACGTTACCACAAAACAACAAAGTTGTTCCAGTTTAAAGGGCATTTAGGTACTCGTACAAATAAAATGAGGAGACCTTAATTGTCAAGAGAACAGCTGCATACATATGTGCCGTCTTATTTTAAGTACCTACTACATAAATTTTTCATAATTTTTAATATTTTATAATATATTTATCAACGACATCGCTTTCACAACTCCAAGTTTTATATGTTCGCTGACGATTAGAAAATTTTCAGAATCGCTTCGGTCGAAGAAAGTAATCTACTACAAAATGATTCGAACGCCGTTGTATTGTGGCGTACTTCGAATGGTATAGATTTGACTAACACTAAATGTCACACTATTCGTTTCACCACAAAGTAAATAACAATTCGTAGATCTTACGACATAAACAGCGAGCCGTTAAATCAGGTCAGTTACATCCAGGACTTATGTACGAGTATGTGCCTTTGTCGAAAACAAAAAACGATTCAATCTTGACATTGGTAATATTGTTACGAACGGGTTCAAGTCTTAAGGGTTTGTGCTACGAATTTGCAAAGACCTCTCGAACCTACTACTAAAACAGCTATTAATATTATACTCGTACGTAATGGATTAGAATATTGTAGAATTGTGTGGAACACTCATAACACATTAAACGGTTCGAAAGTATTCAGAAATAGATATATAAAATAAAATAATTCTCTATATTCAGAATAAAAAGGTCTATTATAGTGATCAGTGCAATTAGAACCCATTTGCTACCTTCGATATCGAAAATAAAGGTTACATTCAATATTCATAGAGCACGTGTAGACGTGCATATTGTATAAATAAATCTCTGCACGTATCCAAACGCTTATAAACGCTTGTACAATGGAAATTTGCATGAACGTGACGCATAACGTGGATCCGAGAGATATCGTACCCATGGACTACCGTAATGAAGCATGTATCTGTGACTACGCTGACGCGTGATTTTAAACTTCAATAATACACAGTGAAATGTATAAAATTGATTTTTATTCATTATGTACTTTTTACCGTTTGAAATTTAGGTATACGTTTTTCTTTTTACCGTTCGCATGTATTACCTACGGTATCCACGATTAAAGTAACCTAAATCTGCTAGATCTCTTGAGATTCAATGAATGTTTTTTTATTTCTATTCGTAAAACCACTTTTGCTGAACCTTGAGCTGATGTGACTTTTAGCTGAAAATATATTAGTTGGTCTGGTGAAAGTTGAGTGACAACAAGTATAAAATAATATTTGAGATTGAAATGTATCCAATCTCAAATACATACATACTTGCAATTTAATTATTGCGCTTTTAGTTGTTATATTATACGTGTATAGATAGGCAATCTTGTTAAATCTATTGATAGTAGTATCCAATGTGTACTAGGAATAATACTCTATTCGAAAGCAACTTACGATACCTGACTGACTTTGTGATTAATAACACGCCTCAGCTTTCAATAGTGTTTAATAGGGTGCGAGTTAAATAGTGTAATATGTTGATTTCTATCATAATCAAACAATAAATAAGAAAATATAACGAAAGCCCCTAAAATTAACAAAACGGAGGCTTATCAATAACATACGCAATAAGTTTGACTTCCTTGTGGGTCGAGCGGTTGCAAGCGCGACTGCCGATCGGGAGGCCCTGAGTTCAAATCCCGGGTCGGGTACAATTGGATTTTTCTAATTTAGAATTTCTAGTAGTAACTCGGAGACTGGATCAATGCCCGGTGTATGGCAATAGGCTCATCACCTATTCCATGGGACTTGAACGTAACTGGTAAAACGTGGGGGTGTGTAGTGCACCCTTCTGATTACCCCTTCGGGGATTACAGGCGTGATGTTACGTTTTGTACACAATAAGTCAAATGCATAAGAATAGATCCCAAGAGCGGACTGTCACCCTGCAACGGATGAACGAAGACAAACAAGAAATAATAAGAACAAAAATATATTGTTTATGCTGTGAATATTTGCTTGACCGAGAGGGAATCTTATTTAATATTTCGTAGACGGAAAGTGTAATATAAAGCTTGAAAGAACCTCTGAATTTAAAATTTATTTCGCTTTCAGCTTTTATTTATGTGCGGTGATTTTATTCTCACGACAAAAGCCTTTGAAGCTGAACGGTTGAACGTTCTGAGGACGCTGAAATCCGGATTAATTATATACCGTTCGAAACGAGATACAATTAAAAATTTCGTTTACGTTTAAAGGCGGTTTTGTTACGTTGCTGTTGACGTATACTTAAGAAAATATTTTTTTATGTCATTCCTATTTGGCTTCTCAACGCAACGAATACTAATCATTAAACAATCTATGTACGTGCCGAGTTTTCAATAAAATTGCGCCATTTTACAATAAATATTCTACTTTGCAGCGAAAATCTGTATTTTCAATCTGTTCATTTTAACTTCACATTCAAGTTTGAAATTTTTGCCATGTACGAATCAGTTATATTTTTCATGAGCTATGAACTAAAACACATTGCAATACGAAAAAAAGACATTTAGTGGTAAAACAAAGAGGTATTAATGATTAACTGTAGAAAATCAAGAGAGGAATCGTTACGTATTTTTTAAGTAATTTATTAGGTACGTCCAGGTTACTTGGAAACTAATCTAAATATGTATATCTAATATCATAGGCGAATTACATTCACTAGAATAATGAATTTCGTAATAGACGATTGTTAAATATGGCAAAATATTACCTGTCTAAGAAATCCTTATTTAGGTTTGTGGGATATGAATTTCTGACAAAAAGTCTAAATTTTATTGAAACGAATAATGCTAGTGCCAATCAACAATAGAATGTTATTGCTGTAACCTTTCCTTATTAGACAAAATTACATATAAATTCGTCACACTTGTGGGTAGGTATAGCTAAGAACATTATCAAGGGCTCTCAATTTTCACCATATCTAATAACTAATAACACACGTCTGTTATCGGAGGGTAATTTCCCCATTTTTTTTCTGTAACAAGAACAATCGAAGAAAATTGACTTCACATGCGATGACGCTATTAGGGCCAATGAAATTATAGTGGCAACAACTAAATAACGGATATTAAGAAATGAAATATGAAACTATTGATAATTTGATGCAGAAAGGAATATTTTCAAATCAGGATAGCGTTGAGTCAATGAAACGAAAAGAAAGGAAAGACTAAGAAAAAAAAAAGTTCAATATACAAACAGCTTCATAGTAGATTACTAAAAGATATATGTATATTTTCCAATATTTGCTAAGTACTCCTGTAATCTTATATAAAATAACAAATAACAAGTACTATGTTTACGTTAAACATTGTTTACAAAACAAGGGTCTTACAAATCCTATCTATTGTGCGTCATTAAAAGATAAAATTACAAGATAAAATTAAGGTTCATTAGACGGTTGTATGAGTGAAAGTAAACATGGTAATAGTGTTGAATAATGCCAACGATCAATAATTCTTCACGCGAATTTAAATTACTTGCAGAAGTGATTTTGTCGTTTTCTGAAATTTCATTACGACGACATAAACATTTTGCAAAGGAGATTAGTAATATGTACATTGTACATATTTATGTGCAGTCTGAAAGTAATAAATTATTCTAATTGAACAATATTGTTACCTACATATGAGTATATTTTGATTGTTTTAACAACATAAATATCATCTTTAATAATAATGTTTTGTTCCATACTTTAAAATATTACAATGTTTTCCTTCAAACGCATACAAATCCATTGTATCCAGTCCAATAAATTCAGATTTTAACCCTAACTTATTGTCAATTAATTGTTCCAGGTTTAAATTGTATTAACCAAAGTTCTTATTCGCTTAATACAATTAATTTACTTAATGTGAATTTAGAAGTTTTGTTGTAAGTCTTACGTTTTGATAAAGTTACTATGAATATATTAATTATAAACTTTGTCGAGGTACTCTTCCGGACATCCCAACTTTGAGCGCCGTCGTGTGAAGTTTTTATATAATCTATTTCTTTGATCGACCGGCGTTTAGTTCCATACAACGTCGCTAGTCTCACTTACTATTTATACACTTGGCCTCTTGTGTGAATAAGCATACGACTGTCACATACATACATATGTACCTACATAGTACTTCGGTTAAAGATCGCCATTTCTGCCAGACAACGCTATCTCTATGCGCCCAATTTGTAATTGTCTGTAATTACAGGGTCAAGGTATTTAGATAGGGTATTCTTAGAAGTTGAAGTTTCTTTAACCACTATATGTGTATGAAAAACATTTATTACTTTATTAATTATTAACTATCAAGGCTGCCGAAGCGGTCAGGTAGCAGCTAGCAACATGTATAGAATAGTAACATGCGTACGTATATGTACCGACTTCTGATCAAAATTGGTTATATAATTCCAACTGATTGTGAAGATAGGAGGTGGCAGGTTATTTGCAAGATTGGGTTTTGCATGTTGCGTGAATGGATTAATACATTCGTACATGATTCAGCAAGATAAATGTGTACAGACCGGTGTGTAAAGCTTTCGTAAATGCTTTTGTTAACGTCAGCGTATTCACTTTCACGATTGGTATACACCCAACATTTCGTGAAGAACTGTATTATACATATTACGTTCCCAAAACCTTGAAAAGAACGCGCGCACAAAGTACGTTAGTAGCTTTGCAAATACGTGTTGAATTTAATGCAAATAAAAAAAAAACCTGAAAAACGTAACTTTTAGTTACGTTTAGGTCTCATTATGGAGAAGGCGGTGACCCTATTGACAAATTTCGGGCACAAATCCAGACTCAAAGCCACTAC
>DWME01000813.1:0-29473 GCA_018244795.1 Parelbella ahira ahira
GCTGATCGTTGCCCGGGGTGCGCCAGACGTACAATCTCAGTGGGTACGTCGCTCGGGGAGGCTCCTTTCATGCACCCCAGGTTAGACCAATTTAGATTATTAGTAGTTCGTTAACCTCAAGCAAAGTGTCAATCTTATCCTCGTTAAAATATACGTAGCATGCTTGTTTGCTGTTAGTGTATAAAAAATAAGAGGCATGTTTTCCGCACTTGGACATCATTGCATAGTGGATTAAATCATTTCAATTTCATGTATGTTATCAGCGGAGGTAATCAGATATGTAGCTACAGTTGGCGTGGCAAGTTGCCTTCCGCGGCCCTTCGTCATCAGGGACGCTATGTCTATGCATATGCAAACACGGCTCATAAATTAATGTGAGTGCTAATGAGAAACGCGGAACCGAACGGCAACGCAGGCTAGAGTGTGGGTGTCAGTTTAGCCTTCAAGGCAGCTATGGTATGTGTATTCTGTGATTCGTATAATATTATTTTATTGACGCTGCTCGTGGTTAAGACCTTCAGGTAAAAAAATTGGGTGCAAAAAACTGGTCGGTTGTAACTAGGATAGGCCTGGAACATACTCGTACTTTATCAGGCTGCACCGGTGCGTATTGGCACAGACTAATAATAATGTTACAGTCTGATCGAGCGTTAATTAAATGTATACTTAATTATACACAATTTATTTGTTGTAGGCTGTCGCAGTAACCCTTGAAGTAACCTTTCAAAATATGCAGTAATTGTAAAAGACCACTCCGTATTACAAGATGGAATTAAGGCTTAATCATCTCTTCCTTTATCTAAAAACTTTATTGAATGCTACATAAAATGTAAGTAATTTAAAATGTCGAATTAATATGAAGTAAATCTGTACATTTCGAAGCGAACTTCGAAATGTTCCAATTACAATATTAACAAAACTAGGACAATTGATAAACGCTGTAGGTTTACCAGGCCTACCTGGTTTATTATGACACCGTCATATTTTCCATTCTGTCACAATAACAACATAATCTTTGATGAATAATTTTACATTATTTTAACCCCTTACATACATATACATATGTAATTCTAAGTCGATTACTCTCTTTTACATTAGCAATTCCCCATCAATACCATTGTCATTCTTACAGAGTATTTATCCCCTTGATATATTTCAGGATATAAACTGAATACACGCGCCAGAGAGAAGCCCCAGTTTAAATTGGATTAGACGCGGAGACACCCCACAAGTTCATTTGGCTACCGGTGACCCACCGTTATACAGGCGCTCGCGACATGTTGCGAATTAACATTTGAATATTCTGGCAACCTCAATCCGTTAGCAGACAATTAGTCAAAGCGCTTCGTGTACAAATAATAAATTGTATACGTTTTTGCAACGCTCCTAAATGCCACGGACCCATCGAGTGTGCGGCGAGAGTTTAAATATTCTCTCGACAATCGCTCCGAGCGTCGAACAAAAGTAATGGTTAAACTAATTTAACTGCAATTTTTCAACACGTTTACATTTAAATAGGATCGTCATGTTGCTTACGATACGCTCGCAATTGTGCCTTTGACTCTTTTGAGTTATAAAGTGTATTACACAATTGAGCATGGTGATTTTTCTCAGCGCTCTACCACTCTCAAGTTTTAATCATCAATACGTGTGTCATGGTACAATATCGCTTAAATAACCACCTTGGGTGTCTGGAGTTAATTGAAATTGAACGGCATACAAATGCTAAATACCAATTATTCAGATATGCCAATTATTCGGTGCTTTACGTCAATCTAGCCTGAGGGGATAATTTTAATAAATTTTCTTGGGGCAGAACAATCTTTGATTGGATATATAATATTGCGCGTAGCTGAGTGGGAAGCGGTTCACTTGATATTATCTCGGTTGCAAATCATTTTCGTAATTGCTGTGTAATTAATATTTGTACTGTACTGGGCTACCGTCAGTTGCAATTTGTGGGCTGTTCAAATGGAATTCCGCTTTGTGCCGGCGTTTTAATACATGCCCACACACTGGTTTGTATTAATATTTCATTAGTTACATATTCAATATTTCTGCCATATACGGTATGGACGGAGTATTATCGGCGCCTGCAGTCAGAGTTGTAAATTATATTATAACACTGGTGAACTCCACGTGCGTTCGCTCCCGCGTTCGCCACTGGAATGCGGCCGTGTTGAGTAAACGTAAAGGCGATGTGCCGGCACACCCACGGACACCCGGAGAATCACCTGCGACTATGCTTCCGTGTGCTCAGCCGAATTAGTGCCAATTTACACTTGTGTATCATTAAATAACTTTGAAGTACAAATATTTAATATTTACGTACATTATTGCATTGTCATTTTATTGTCATTATTATCACATATTATGCTAAATGTTTCTTTAATACAAAAATTATTAGTTTAATAATTATATGTTAACATGTATTTTAGTATGTGTAAGTATGTATTTATTTTTGTTATCGATCCTCGTAGACCTTTTGTTTACATATTAAAATACTGCGCTTTACCATTTTTATTAATTATTATAAGAAAGTTATATGTAGTTTGGTAGGTATTGCTACGATACTAGATGAATATTGATCCATTTTGTCTGATGTAACACCTCAACTGCAATCTGCAACAACTACCGCAGTGTTTCACGCGAAACAGAAAATTCTAGTGTAAAGTTGCGTCAGTCCACTATTGTGACATTTACCCTAATTCTCACTTACATTATGTGTTCGTTTTACATTCTTACATATCTGTTTTGCTTAACCCGTCAGTCAATTATTAGGTACTCATGTCAATGTCTCTACGTAACTATCAACCTCATGTGGCAAACTTAATGTGGCAACTACCTAATGTGGCAACTACCTAATGTGGCAGAGGAAAGAAGAGGAAATAAATGTCAGACGTGGTAATTTTTATTAAAACTATACTTGTCTTAATTTCGAGCATTTAACATAATTATTAAATGAATGAAACCGATTTTTTTCTGTACGTGTATAATGTCATACGCATAAAAAATTGTTTACTACAGATTTTACAATAGATTGGTTTAATTGAAATTAGAATTCCAACAACAAACTTGCTTATTTACCTGTTTGTTATTGTGTAAAAAATCTTTAAATAGAATTTTGAATGTAATTTAAAGTGATACTTTTGAAGCATCAAATCGATATAATAACTTCATTCAATAATCGTTTGTCTTTCTCAATATTGTCCACGATCATACATGTAATTTGTTATGTGCTTATTATTGCAAAAAAATCCTTAAGCAAAAGTTGTTCGAGAATATTTTTAATTAGTGCTTTTGAAACTTTTAACCGATGTAATAATCAATTGAATAATTGTTTGTCTTTCACAATATCGTCCACAATCACCCTAGTATCTGTTTCACGTCGTTGATTTGCATCTGCACATACGCTTTGCTGTCGCAATTCGAATACTCGTTCTCCACTAATGCGTTCAGCAACCAGTTGTTGATCTTGCCTCTGAACTGCAACCTTTGCACGTCGGATAGATTCTTCATGGTCGGCAGCAGACTGACCAGAAACATGTAGTCCGTGTCGTTTTTCAAATGCTCGTCCGCTGCGTTCATGTTTGGTGATTTTTCAATAGATTTCGACAGCGTGTTCAAACTTCGCATTATTTTTTTAAACTTTATCGAACTCTGTCTCTTAGAATCTATCCGCGACGGCGGCACGATTGGATCGTACCGCTTTCTTACATTTTGTCTCTTCGCTTTGAGTGGCTTCTCATCAGTCTCACTTTCGCTCTCCGATTCGCCGGATTCCTTTTTCTGCTTTGGTTTCTTCGTTATTTCATCGGTAAGGAATTGCATCTCGTTGTAATGGATCCAGGAAGACAGTGCAACCTGGTTCGATGCCATCTTCTTTATCTCTTTCCTGAATGTGTCCTTTAAATGCTTCCAGCGTTTTTTCACTAAATCTGAATCTGAAACCAATTTAAAATGTTTGTAGTACTATGATAATCATGTAAATAGATAAAGCAGATACGATATTAGTCGATTCCCTTTATTGAGTATATTAAATGACTGGACGTAGGGTCCAGTAGTTAGTGGCCCTAACTGTTAAGGCAGGATTTGCAGGTCCAATGGTTACCGGGAAGTAAAATATAACGAAATATGTATTTAAGAATATACTGCTTAGTTAGGTATTATTATTACATGAAAGTGTACAATTAACATAACTACTAAACTATTTTATGTATATGTACCGGGAGAGCAATTAACGTAGAGTTTACTGGTCTCTATGGATGAAACTAACTGTCAGACGGAAATCACAATTATCGCGTTTGTGTTCGATTACAATAATATTGACTCTAATTTTAATCTTTCGCATTTTGATGACCAAAACAAAAGAGCAAGTATAATAGAATTCAGTATGGAGAATGCTGAATTTAGCGTCAAATTTTAACAGAACGATTTTCGCTTATTATAATGTAATTGTAGGAAAACAAATACAAACGTATCATCGGTACATATTAATACCCTTACATTCTGGTGTTTATGAAGTGTACCATATGTTACTATTGCGTTAACAACTAATTAAAATATATTATTGATAATGTAGTTATTATACATTAATTACAGTATTTCGTTCGTTATCAGCAGTTTAATACCAAGGTTATTTAGGATTAAGTATATTACTAATATAATAATACATTTTTTGTATATAGTTCTTTTATTGTTTATCCCAATGTACATTTATTTACAATTATATAATAAACAGATCCTTAGTCATAAACGCTCAGCAGTGACGTGTTGTCCATAGCACTTTTTGACTCTTTCCCTCATACCAAATTAAAACTATAATTATAATTACCTTGTTCTAAATCGTGTAGCTCATACGCCTGCTAATCTACATTCGTGGGCATCATTTTATGACAAAACTGTTGTTTTTTATCACTGTACTAATATTTACTGGTGAAACGTGGGAGCATACTACACTCCTCTGCCTATCCCTTCTGGGATTACATGTGTGATGTTACGTTTTTGTACTAATATTTAGTTTAATTCTAGTAAGCGATTTTATAATCTTGAGAAGAATATTATTAACAAACTACTTAAAGCTTAAGTATGTCGGGACGCTATAGCGTTAAACGTTTATGAATAGGGTTGTCGAAAGACATGAGAATTTAGTATGTATAATACACATACACGTACACTTTATATGTATAAGACATTTATTGTAAGGTCCCAAGTCACACTAGAATAACGACACTTTGTAGTTACTCTAGCAATTACCTAAACTTACTATAGCAACTACTAAAATTAAATAAATTACTAAAACTACTACTAAAATTACTAAAACTTTTATTTTAATTAATCTTGTGTTTACATAAAAGACTTTGGTATTTTTAAATAATTTTATTCCTGTGCGTTTTTGTGTTAAGGCCCAGATGCGTTTTGCTTAGTTGTATAGCGATATACAAGTCAATAAACACCAGTACTACAAGCGTTGCGATCGTTTATTTTATTATGATTGCCGCAGTTCTTAGATTGCCGTAACGTTTTATACCTACAGCCCGTTACCGCGAGAGGGGAATCGTTACAACTTACGAACAACTTGGCAACGTGTCGTTTTGTGAGTTCCTTCTGAAACAACATGAACGCTATCCAGTTGACGGTTGAATGTCCTTACTATCGTTATGTTCGTAAATCTGATATTCGAACCGATCCGTGTACTCGTTCTGCGTGACTATGTCCAATAACCAATCATTCATTTTCCCTCTAAACTGCAACTTCTGTATGTCTGTTAATTTTTTCATTATTGGCAGTAAACTTAATATAAACATGTAGTCCGTATCGTTCTTAGTTGTATCGTCTGCTGCCTGATTGCGGCTTTCGATAATCTCTTCCATCGCGTTTAATCTGTTCAATATGAAGTTTAATTTCCCTGAATCTGTGCTTCTTGTTATAAGTGAGTGTATGCCTGTCGTTTCCCGAGACACTGGAGCAGGTAACTGGACCTTTGAGGTTGCTACGGTGGGTTCAATTGTTGCTCTTCGGGGTCTTTTAGCTTTTAAAGGCGCGTCGTCGCTATCTGCGTCGTCGTTACTCTTTTTCTCATTGTCGCTCACTTCTGTAGCAGCAGTGCTCTCAATGTACACGAACTCATTCGAAAGAAATAGAAGCTCATTGTAATGATGCCAAAATGACGTCGGTATTGTCTTCGCTAATATTTTCTTATGCTCTTTCCTGTAATTGTCCTTAAGGTGTTTCCATCGTTTTCGTATGAGATTTTCTGTAATAATACATCTTGTGTTAGGTTTTTATTGTGCACCAAGTACCACAAACGAAACTCAGGAAACATATTTTTTTCATTTATTAATCAAACACAATTGTAAAATTCAAGTAATTTGCGCATTTTTAATTGTTTAAAAGCACTCTCACTTATTACTGAATTATCTTAATTGGATAACTATTTATTGAACATTTTTGTAATTTATATTGTTTTGGTGTTAAATTTCTTCTTCTAAAACCAAATTCCGTCATTCCGTCAAAAAAAGGTCGTCGTTGTCTATTTTCTCCGCAGTTCGTCTCATTATTCATGCCAACATCACAAGTACTAATTAATTTTATTTGGTTTCTGCTTAGGAAAGCACACCTGGCCGAAGACGAAACAGGAAATTATATTGCAGTATAAATATACGCTCGATAACGTGGCCGCGCCATAGAATATAATTATATAACTTATAAAATGTTAATAAAACGTTCAACATAATTTCATATTACTTAAAATGTCACCAAAACATTTTTATTTTTATTTGTATACAGTGCTTATCAGACAAAATTCGTCGGTTGGATCAGGCGGGCCGCCCCGAACCGCCTCAAACCGGTTCATTCACTCATGCATGCGGCGTCACGCCGCGCCCGCCGCCATTTTGAACGCGCTGCGGAATTTTATCGCCCCCGAGCGCTACGACGCTATGACGTATGCTAAGTAATTACAATGTTCCATACTTAGAAGAATGGTAAGACGAATATTTGAATTCGTTCTTATGTGCATAGGGATAAGTTTAGTGCGTTGTTAAATGAGAATACGTACCATCCGCTTTTAGTTCCGTCGCGATCTCTTTCCATGTTCTCGCGCTGACAACGCGATGTCGGTAAAAGGGGTGCGAGGACTGCCATAGCTCGGGGTGCGCTTTTACTTTGGCTATGATTTCGTCGAAAGACATGACGGCCGCTCACACCGCTTGTCGAGCGCGCACTGCCCGCTCGCCGCACCGCGCGTCGCTCTCCCCGCTAAACCGCGCCCCGCGTTCTCGCTCGCACCGCGCATACGGCGTACCGGCCGTGCACACCCGCCGCTCATACCGACACCGCGCCTAACGATCGTTTGTGGCGCGGCGAAAAAAAAACAATGCGGACCTTGGATTGGGGTTTGAATGCGTTATTATTATTCGTTTGTGTGTTGTTAGACAGTGTTAGTGAGAATTATGCGGTTTTTATGCTAAGTTGAAACACGTTATGAATGTAATTGTATACATATATTAAAAAAATATTATAGCAATTAGGTATATTAAAATGCTTAGTCGTACATATCTCGTAATTACGATTAATTTTTTTTTGTCTACTTTTACGACATTTTGGAAATGATAAAGAGCCTCCCAGATAGGTAATTACCTATTGACAAATAGATGGAATTTTGAAAAACGTCTCTTCCATATTCAAAAATGTTAAGAAGGTCAGCAGACGACATAAACTTGACCTATTGAAAGAATGTCGACGCCGATAAATAAATCTTAACTACGTTTTGACTTCGGTAACGCCAAATACCTGCGATTTGGCAATCGCATGTTTTGTCTCATTCTGTCTAAAGGAATTTTAAAGTGATTAGAAAGAGATGAAACATTTAAATGGAAGCCATCAATTGCTTTTGTTGATTATAGTACAAGTTACTAGTAACAAATTAAGTAACACTATTATATACGTACAAGCAGAGCGCACACGACATGACGCAAATACAATTTCTAACAATTTAGACATATTTCCAATAAATTGTTGGAATATTAAGCAATTAGATGCAATAAAATAGATTTATAACCGCGACGAAATACGACAACTTCCAAGACTCATTAACTAGCTCGAGATCTTGTAAAGGCAATAAAAATTATTGTCAACATCAATCTCATCTCATACTTAATCTCAAGTCACAATCAGACTCATAAGAGGCCAGCTCTTGGCGTCGTTTTTTCGGTCTTTCTCATTATTCGGTAATTACAGATAGTATCAAATCCAGTTAACGTAGACCAACAAGTGTACACCATGAGATTATTATCGTAAAAAATTAATGTACCCGACATTTCTTTCCCTATGTATGTGTGGATGTTAGATATGTATCGCAAGTAAATACATTTATTATGTCGTATACACACAAACAAACATATGTCCGATACAATTGAGTAAGAGTGGCAAATAGGTACTAAGGTGTCTCATATGTAATGTCGGTTTACCCGGACAAAAATATATTGATCGTTTTTCGTACATTAACTGTAAACCAAAAGAATGGTTTTATAAACGACGGAAAGAATACAATACAATGCCCTATACTTTGGATGTTACTGATTACTTATTATAAAAAATGGCCAAAGCTGATACATACCTAAAACCAACATGATTTATGACACCCTTGTATTATGGTCTATTAAAGTAAATAGAAAAGAATATGATGTGGTTTACCTTAGAATAGAACATTTAAAAGGTATCTTAGGATGGTAATAATTTAGTATAGGTATAAAAAAATTTTAAGTTACGGAAATCTCTGAGTATGGTTCTTGTATCAGGTCGGGGTCGCGAAGATTATTTGCTTAACAATTTTCTTAAGTATTTTGGGACGTTTGAAATCAGAGAGAATCGACAATAGATCTGGAACTTCAATATGGATGTCTCCAAAATAATTTTGTTAAGACCGGCATGAATGTATCCAAAATATTTTAGGGCGGTGAAAAACAGTAAAATGAATTTGAACTTGAAATAAAGTCTTCGAAAGAACGTATTTCGTCGCCTGGGAGACATTTTCAATATTTACTGAAATGGTGTTCGCAAGCAAATTTGAATATGTTACAATAGAAATTATATTTTAGGGAAAAAATCCAAAAACGACATGTTATTATAAAATACTATTAAAAAGTTACATCTTGAATATTTACGTACGTAGACCAAGAGGCGATGGCAATAACTATTTCAATTACAGATTGAGTATTTTAATTAGGTGTATAATCTTGTGTTTAATCTTATTTCTTATCACACGAGGGGAAAACTGGAAGGGGGTGAGAGGCAGTGAGGTATAGTATTCGTGGGTACTAAAACTAGTTACGTGCAGTAGGAACCTGTCAATTAAAGCAAAATAATCAATCATTGTATGACAATGTACAACGTGAAAGGGAAAGTTAGTATTACATAAACATTCAATTAATCGACATGTGGACATATTTATAGCATGAACATGTATCCGAACGTTATATGACAGTTGTCATATAAGGAATGGAAGAAAACACTGACGTGACATTATACCTGCAAATTGCACAACAAACGTAAAAGTTTTATCCTAACGAATCATTTTGCTGGGTCAAACTAAAGTTAGCACTTAAGCTCTTTTGCGCATAAAGTTCAAATAAGATTCCGGGGATATGAAGAAATCACAGTACTTAAACCCATGTCAATCATAGCTTAAAAATTACAGAGACGGCCGGGGCCCGATGTTCCCGGTGGAGCCATTAAAGTGGAGGTAGAACTGCATAGCAACGAAATAACAGGGTGGGTAATAAATAGTGATTTGCGTCGGCATTCGGTCTGAAACGTCGTCGCGGAAACGGCGAGAGGTGGGTCTAGCGGCCCGCGCCCCAGCATCGCGCTCTAAAATACAAGAGACGGCGATTTTGAGAGCGGTACATATTTTTTTAATATTAAAAGGCTAGATATACAGACAGATGGCCCACCTGATAGTACTTAAGTGTTTACCGTCGCCTATAGATATGTACATATTTGTCTTCTTAAGATCATCGGTCCATCTTAAGAACGCAGCTAAAAGTGGCTGGATGAGATCTGCGGAGGATCGAGTATTGTGGCACACATTGGGAAAGGCCTATGTCCAGCAGTGGAACGGAAAAGGCTGTCTTGATGATAGATATTTGCAACATCAAGGGCTACCAATGTGTTGCCTGTGTTGAAGGAATTTTTTCATGTTTGTATGTATGTACCGCATTAAATGTAATATCAAACCCGATTTCAATACATTTTAATTTCTACAATCTTTACTCGTTCTCATGTTAGTTAGAATAGTTATTTGTCAATGCTGCGTTCTTATCAGTAATCCATAGGGCGTCAAAGCGTTTTGTGTTACAGGCATGAAAAATAATTCAGTCGTAATTCTTTTGTATCTTGATATTATATTTATATTATTACCCGTACGGTTAATAAATTGAATACTAAGGTAGCCTTTATATTTTATAAAATATAACCTAGTAATCGGTCTGTTTTACTGTTCGTCCGTCTGCCTTAGTGGTCTTCTGTCTAAAAACGTGTGTTTTATATCTCATCAGGCGAGATTGCGCCCTATGAAAAGTCAACCACATACTAAAAAAATGCAACCTACGCATAATGTATAAAGTGCATGAGCAAATACGATATTATTTCTATCATTGTATAGAAATATATATTTATAATATTAAACGTAACTGGTGAAACGTAAGAGTGTACTACACTCCTATGCCTACGCCATCGGGAATTACAGGCGTGATGTTACGTTATAATATTAATAATAAACAACGCTTGAACATTAATTTCCAAGAGTTCCTGTGCAACGGATGCAATGAACACACACGTTAAGACAAGTATGCAAATGTCCCGATTCAAATGTGCAATTAAATGCACCATTAAAAACTCCCCGGATCGATGAATGTTTAAGTGGCCAATGAACAATTTATACGTACCCATTCTTTATTATTATTCAGTATAATATCCTCATTTTTAACTTGTTTTTTTTTGTTTTAGTCAGTAGGTATTTCAGGTAAAATTCCAGTTTAATTTGAAAAACACTGCAATAATTATTTATCAAAGCCATAGGTCGGAATGTGGATAGACATACTAGAATATTCACAGATAGAGAGAATAAAACAATTTTTATTAAACCTTCCTAACGTTTCCGTCCGCTCCTCTCTCGCTCCCTCTGTCGGTGCCTCTAGTAACAAGACCCCCACAACAATAATCATTAGCTGCAGTGGCGCTCGCGACATGCATACAGCCTGCCCGCGATGTAAATGCTGCATCTCAATCTGCATAACGCGGGTAAAAGAGGTCACTGTTGGACTGCATGCCTGCATTATGCCATGTTCTGCATCATTGCCGGCTGTTTCTAGCCCGCAGGGTGTAGACAACGCTGAACGTTCCGTTGTTAGCACGCCGGTGTCTCAGGCCGAGCTTCTATGTTCTCCAGTAGTGTTTAATGAGTTTTCCGTGAAAGGATCGCTTTATTTCTTTACACGTACACCTTATGGGCATTTCAAAACATTGATAGTTGTTTTGTAATTATGGGTGATAATGATTTTGAAATTAATTATGACTAGATGATAAATTATGAAAATAGGAACATGACATAATAAATTCGCAAAATTTTAAAAAATAGCTTTTTGAACATATTACGTGAAACATTGGTATACCTACATTCATATGTGAATATGTGCGTACTAGCAACACGTCTGAAACCAACTTCGTATATCACAAATACTTAACTACAATCATATAGATACGTACTTACTGGGAACATATTTAACACTTCACATAAAAAAGAACTGTGTACCAGTAATGGAATTCCGCAAAAAGAACCACTTAGTACTAGCCATACCCATCCATATATCAAACTGAAAGCCAGTAAACCGAGCTGTTAACGTTTCCGGATTAGGTACTTAACATCCAATATTGATATTAGAAAAAGCAGACATCTTATCTCGAAGCCGAAGCACTTAGCGGTCATCCAAGCGACTTGACGAAGCGACGTCATCAGCGTCAACGTTAGCAAAAGAGGGCGATAATAAAACGGCTACAGCGAGCTTTTAGGACCACACGCCGCTAGATAAGGGTTTTTGGAAACTATGCGTTTTTTGTGATACTAAAGCAAGGTATTTGTGCGCAGAGGATCAGGAATCGGTAGTCCGTGCAATTTGACCTCAAGAGGCGTATCAAATATTTTGTGGCTGTGGAGGTATATTCGACAAAAACATATCGCTAAATAGATGAACATAATTTTGATGAACTACATTCCTACGTTTATACATTTTAAACCTACATATGTATGTAAATAACTCAAGATCCAGACTGAACAAATAGTAGAGCTTATGATACATACTTTTGTGCTGAATGGGAATTGGACCCACAACCTCTCGCCCAGTCGTGGACCTACAAGCGGGTCTGTTGAATTCCACCGTGCTACATGTAAGAAGTACCGTTCGATCCAATTTCGTTCATCGATGCGCCCGCGCAGGAACCGCCGAAGCGGAAGCGGTTAGACAATGGCCCATTGTGGTAGTAATTACCGGGACACACCACCTCATTGTCGCCTGACCCACTTCTGATGTCTGGATCGGTTACAGATATATTTGAGGAGCTTGCAGATTGGCTGCGGACGTTATATGTACTCGTATATTATAACGGCCCTTAGCGATTTATTCTGAAAAAGAAATAAAAATTCACGAGTCACCATAACTCTGCTTATTGAGGCTGTGAACAGAACATGTGAACAAAATCACATATAAAGAAAATTCACGTTATGAGACACCTACTAAGACTGCCTCGTTGGTCGAATGGTTGCAAGCGCAACTGCTGAGGTGCTGGGTTCAAATCCCGGGTCGGGCACTATTGGATTTTTCTAATAGATTCAGAATTTCTGGTAGTAACTCGCAGTCTGTATCTGTGTTGGGTGTATGGCAATACGCTCACCACCTATTCCATGGGACGTAAATATAACTAGTGACACGTAGGAGTATACTACACTCCGCTGCTGACCCTTTTGGGGGTTACAGGCGTGATGTCATGTTTAATAGAGTTATGCTTTAGTATTAGGAAAACAAGTAGTAGTACTATACTACAAGTAGTAGTAGTACAAGTATAGTACTAGGCTTTCCGTCGCAGACTGTATATTATCATTGTAAGTCAGTTTCCACCAGCATGAGCCGAACGAATGTGTACGTAATGTCATCACCACCTTAATTTCATTTATGTATCTCTTAATCTCTATCTATCTCTTAATAATCAAGTCTCCAGGTAGCTTTATAAGAGCACACTTATCATCGAATCCTATTAAAATACAATGAGCAATCAACCGACGGACTGAGTTTTATCGTTTGGTCCACAGGAAGAAACTTTATTATGACATCGTCCGACATCTTGCGTGTCACATCGTGTGTGAATAACTTATTGTGTGACATAAGTTAGCGTTACGAGACTGCTACTTTAAATTTATACGTCAGTGTTTGATAATAGACGTTTTATTAATTACGTGGTCGTCTGAATATGTACATATTTACTATGATAGCTATCATCTTTCATTTGATTATGAAAGGGACGATTTTCTTTTTCAGTTTCATAGATTGATCGTTTTTTTCTATTTTTAGCTATCATTATTAAATATATCAGCCATATTGCTTGAACTGTTTTGTTGTGGGTTATTTTTGTAAATACCTACAGATGAGGTTAATATAGATAACTCGTTTCTATGATTCCAGTTTTAATAAATTTTGTTTTGTTTAAATATGCTAACAACACTAGGCTGTTATTTAAATACAAATATATTAAGGCAGTGTGGTAAGGGTTAAATCAAAATTGTTTTCTAAGTACCTACTTTTCATTCGCTACTCATGTCTGGATCTACTGTCACCTCCTGTATGCTGGAACATGTAAATACCAGTTCAGTACTGCATTGTACACCACTAACTCACTAAACAGACTTTTTAACCGAAATAAAGAATTTAACCTTAACAATTACTAACTTAAGTTATGGTTACATTTGAGGCTTGGTCGCTCTCGCTTCCACCTAAGTCTCAGCTGTTAGCGTCGAACATTCCAATGTGTTCCAAAATATATCCGTTAGCGGCGACCTATTGACAGAAAACTGGGTTTTTTTTAAACTATTTGAGATATCGTGTGATATGTAGGTTAGTGATAAGGAGTATTGATAAATGTAGTTTTAAAAACATTTACTAATAAGGAAATTAAAAACCATAGAGAGTATTACTACCAAATAAAATGTAAAAAAATTAAGTGTACGTAGACCCTTAACTAGAAACCAAATGTACTAGAAAATATCTTACAAAATAAGTTTTAAACAGTTCTTTGCACAATAATTTCGCGGATCGATATCCAATTATATTGTCTACAATAAATATTTTTGTGTGCTAACAACCAGAACGCCCATATCAAGATTAAAATATAAATTTCGTAATCATTACTTCATAATCGTTAAATCAACAAGTTTTAATGAACACACATACAGACAAGTTAATCGATTTCATCGGTTATCAGCAGCGAACAAAGAAAATAAACTGCTACGATAGCTATCTACGTGCGGACGCAGATTGCGTAATAAGTAGAAATGTCTTGTGAATCTGTAAACTACTGTCACCTGTACAATCAATAATGATAACTATTTCAATATTTATAAGCCTTCGAACAGATTGCAGAGGAGCTTCAAGAACTATTTTAAATCATACTGTTTAAGCATAAACGACTGCCTCAGGGACTTAGTGATTGAAAGTGCGAATGCTGAGCAAGAGGTCCTGGGTTCGATCCCCTAGTCGGGAAAATTATATATACTACAAATAAAATCGTTGAAGAAATATTTTGATGGGAATGGATACAATAAGTTCATAAAAATAAAGAGCCGTACAATCGTCAGATTGACAGGAGAGGAATTTTCTTCAATATCCAGATATCAAATTTACATCCAAAATAGTAGATATGTATATAAGTAATGTCCGATTCGCAATCACGTGTCTATTAGTCCATGTCTACTCGATATCAAGTTCTGCGTTTGCAAGTGAGATTCTGAATTGATTATTGGATTAATCGGTTCTCGTAACAAACTCCAATCGATCGCTGATTGCGATTCTTCGAAAAAGCTATATATCACTATTTTACTGCATATGAGTGTTGAAATAAAAAGAAAGTTTTGGCACGAAAAACAATTATTGATGATACGACACACGAAACCCGTCGTTAATAGTTTCTTTATAGAAACTACGTCAAAAAAAAGAAATCGAATTGTCGGTACATTCGAATAATATAGCAGTGGTCGACATTACAAATCCTATTTTTTAAGGAACATGCGTACATTTATTGAACGTCGCAAATTGTTATCATTACTATTATATCATCAGTCTTAAGCACCCTTTAGGATATCGTAAATTGGTAAAAGGACTTCACGGGAAAAACTCCGTTTTAAAATGAGAACGTCCAAATTTGCTACGTATAGCTTTAATCCGATAATGAGAATGGCGCGTATACTGATTATTCTGCTATCATCCGCTTATGAATCTTACAAGTGAGCTTTAACTCGTAGCATCGCTAACACAACAGGAGATTCGCTCGCGTGAAGTAGCGACATTCTACACATTTGCTATCGCAAGCAATAACCGCTCGCCGGCAGCAGGCAACAGGGAAGCGAAACAATGAGCAGCAATCGAAGTAAATCTGCGCTCTGACCGGCGATCCGCATCGTGCCCCGGGCGGCTGCTGGCCGATACAAAAAGCATTGATATCGCCGCCGTAATAGCAATGCAAACAAAGCCGCAGGTAGGAAGTGCGCGAGATAGGTTGTTGGTGCAAGCTGAAGGAGGCAGCGTTGTATTCCGTTAGGACAATGTACAGTTATGCTATAGACACACCTATCGCTTTCTCGAACACGGTTTTTTGATGAAAAAAGGTTATAGCACTTTATAAAGCTGCTTTTGCGACCGAAGAAGTAAATAAAACTTTGAATTTTCAATCTAAACACGAATTATATATTTTGATGTTCGCAAAGGAAAATCTAAAACCGTCGATATAGACACGAATCTCACATGATGATGTTCTATCGATGCCTTTCTCGGTCATTAGTCATATGCAGTGACCGTAACTAATCGTTCGTATGCAATTTGTTGCCATTCGCATACACCATATGCAACAATGCAAATGTTATTGTTATTATGCAATTAACATGACAAGTGTAAAATAAACATGTTCCTTCAAGAGGCGATAGCATGAATCACACAACTAATTTTATTATCGCGTTCCATGGTCGTGTTAATGATACCAATCAGAATGATTATCTGATCTACGTTCATGGACATTACTCTGGGGTCAATAGCTGATTACTTACCGCTTCCGCTTTCAGTCGGCGCCGTCGCGTGCCTCGCAATCATTCCGTCACAGATTGCTGGCCCGAAGCCCGAGCTGATCATTTTTGTTACTGGTACACTTTCCCGTAAACATGTCCGCCGTTCGCGCCGCCGCTCATTTGCCTATGAATTATACAGAACTATTTGTTTACCACCGTTATGCATAATTTGCGCCAATCACAAGCAACAGAGTAATTCTATTCCGCCCGCTCGGTTTCCCGCTACTGAACGCTATTTTATTCTCCTGGGTTATTGTTTCGAGTTCTTTATAACATCTTTCTACTGCGCGAAGGCGTTATGCTAGCATCGATTTCTGTATACTATTCAACTGTTCACTTACCGTTATTCTAAATATTGTACAGTTAAATGTTTGTCGTAACCTTAAACACATGCATTCCACCAAATATTTATTCTCATTTAAATTATCATGTAAAATGTTAAGTCAGAAAAACCTAATGAATCTTTCTGGTAGAAACAACCCAGTTTGTTAGTCAGTAGCCACAAGTCCCGTCTAAGTACAGACGAGGCTAAACAAACTCAAGTTGCATCTTGTCTCAAACAAGTTAACATCCGTCGTATTAAGATGCTGATAGCACATAAATCGCCCCACATGTGATAACCACCTATGATTGGAGACGGACATATCTCGTATATTAGGGTTTTACCTTCAGCGAGATTTAAAAATTTATTTCTCTCAAATTTTATATTCTCCAGTATTTCTTTGTCTGTTTAAAAATATTATTTTGCACTTATTTTGTAACCAAAATGAATATCCCAGTAGGAAGGAATTTCATTGTTTCTACATATGTACGTTATCTTTTAAAATACTAGCAAGGAAACTGAAGTAATTGGTCAAAGAATCAAAGTCAAAGGTCAAAGAATGATACATAACCTCCTAGAAATAATAACAAAAATTCATTTCTGTTAAGTTTACACCGATTCTATAAACTCTTAATGTCACTTGACAAAAAACAAGAGACAAACCTTAAACAAATGCAAATAGCGCGGGTGACACGAATGGACACCACCACCGCTCCTATTAACACGGCACAGCTAATCTACGAATCAGACGGTGTTGCCAGTTTAATGGATCGCCCTGAGAACAGGGAGCGAGCCCAATTAGGTGCGGCGATTGCGAACTGCCCCAGTTGCCCTGATTTACTGTAGTTGGTAACATTAATCTTACATCACAGATTCTCGTATGTAGTCGATATAATATAACGATAACGTCTCATATGAAATATTATGATGGTCTATTTTCAACTTCATGGATTATGTGATTTAGTAACAATAATGTACTTATTGTATGTTTCCCATTATTCTTCAATAGTAAACACTTTTTAATGTATGTTTCACGTAAAGAAGTGAACTCTTGAGCTTCTTGGTGAATTACGGAATCTTAATTTGACAGTGAACTAATATTATGGAAATGAGAAAATAACTGCACCATACACCGGATTTTAACGCATTCTCGCCCATAACCCTTGATATATTTTAACCGTCCATCCCGCTGACCTTTGTCTATTTAAAGCCTGCGTGCGTGGGGTCCATAACTCTTTGGATAATCCGCAACATACCGACGCGGCGTGGGCGTCCCGCCTAACTGTTCCTCGTCCATTAACTGAGGGTAACGTGATAAGGACATTAAATAAAAAAAATCTTTCAATTTAAATAAGGTACATACGTATTTTTAACTTCACTGATTTAAAGTAATAATCCTTCCAAAAACTCTGGACACATTTCGTGATAATAACACATTGATTATAAATGATCTCGCTCAAGGACCACGAATTATTTAACTAAATCTCTCAATGCGGAAAACTAAAGTACCGTTTAATGAAAATATACGTCGAGTTGCTCCAACCACGTTCCCAACATTTAAATGAGATAGCGCTATCCTCCCTATAAATATCCCATAAGCATCGTAGAGAACTGTTCGCTACCCCGTAACCAATCCGTAATGTGCCAACTGCTATGGTAGCCAGATGAAAGCGACCCGTCCTCTCTAATGCTTACACCTCGGATTAGCTTCAAACGGGGACAGATAGCAGGTCGCTTAACACTGGCCGTAATAGTCAGGATTCGTTAGAGGTGCAAGGCTAATTGTTTTGTGCACTGAATCAAGATTTATGACGTCAGACAAAGTGATACCCTTCTTACTTAAGACCATTAGGGCTTAGATACAGCTCTTCAACATAACTGCGCGTTAGTATTTTATGCTCAAGTCAATTTAAACAATGCTTCTAAATCTGGGTGAAAAAAAACAATGGACGATTTAATGACTGGTTTCTAGAAAACAGACCTCAGAAAATACAAATAGATTTGTGCTAATATTTTCTGTTTTCTATTGAATGTATTGCAATGGTCAATAAATGGTGATTAGTTCTGGCATCGGTACTTGTTGAGGAACTTGTAAAATTCCAGATCCCGGCATTCGATACGTTACATCTAGTGAAACCTTGTTAACATTTTATCAGTTTATCGCTGCTGCAAACTTAAATTATCTGCATTTGCATCAACACCTTTCTGTTAACCGTATAACAAGGAAGGTAATAGATGAACACTCTATCAATAGATATATACGTTGTTAAAGGATGCTTTAGAAGAACTTATGAGAATACGAGTTAATTTAGTAATAACTGTAGTGGTAATAAGTCATTTTCGAACATAATTGATGTACTTATATGTATCTATCACTTTTTTTAAATAATAAAGTTAACTGCTGCTGCAGCTATAGATAAAAACTTATACGGATAGAATCATATGTATAAAACTTTAAGGCCTTGGATGTTAATGATCCTCCTCAAATGGGAAAACGACTGCTAAGAGTGCGCTTCATCCACAATCCTATTGAATGGCTGTCACGGTCCCGCTATTCCGAAATTATGTGCTTTGACTGCGTGGAAACCAATGGGTAAACCGGCCGGTGGAATTACTGTTGCTAGTTCTGTTCTAGCATCCGCGGTGTTATTAGTTCCGTTAGATTTCATTTGTTGTTTGTCTTCTGCTGCTATGTTTTCATCATTAGTAATGTGTATGCTTGAATGGGAACCGTTGATGAGATCGTGTTTCACTTGATAATGGTCCACGCCCGCACTGCGCTCCGTTCGACGTCAAATTAGACCATTTTGGGAGACGAAAGTCTCGTAATAAATCTTGTTGTCTTCGTCACTGTCGCATTGTCCGTGCCGTGATTAATAAAATTCGATACATGTTTATTGAGAGACCTGATCGTATTGAGAGGCCGGTTCCGTTCGTTGATTTTAATTGGTTATCGTTAATGTTTTACGTGACAGTTGTCACTCCTGCAGTGGCTTTGTGTTTGCCCTTGACTTTCACCTTTTGATTCTGTCCCGGTGTAAAACAATCGGACGTATATTTTTATAAGCGATTCAGGTAAACAAATATATAATTCGTCATTAAAACAACAAACTAGTCCTGGAGTGAGTAACAAGGGAATGTCAATTCAAAATTTCAATTTTTCCTGATTAATTTATCACTAGAATATAGCATAGATTTAATCGATACGACCATTGTTATTGTCAAAATCGAATTGACAAATGTTCGCACTGATTCAAATATTTTTTATTCAATTCCATTCAGTACAACACTACAATCATTTTACGTACAAAAAGTTGTTATCAATCAAGTTATTAAATTGTGTTATTAGCAGTAACAGTTCGTGCTTTCTCAGGCTTTCCTTTTATATTAGTTCTAATTTATAAAGTAATACATTACATAATTACATAATTTACAAGACAATTGTTATTTCAATCTCTTGATTTGAATCATGGGCTTAAACATTCTTAACTGTTATTATTGATTTCTCTTATCATTGGAGTAATTGATCAAAATTAAATGTGAAAACTAAGTAGGTTCGGATCTATTGTACTCTTTGCTTAGATTTGCTCTAGTATTTCTGTCTATAATCGTAATATTCTATCCGTTGCTGTAACTGTCTCCATGCTAATAAAAGGGGGAATGTTTTGCAACTATACTAGTCGTAATTTGTTAATCGTAGCGTTTAGTTTGAATTTAATGAAACTCCGGAAATTAGACAGTTTCAAGATAAAACAGTTCAGAATGTCTTTTAATTAAAATCTTTTTATATGATAAACATAAAAAAAGTCCATTTTAAACATTACAATAATCATGAATATGAAACTGGGGATACTATGATAAAACCGAGCAATTATATTAGTACTAGCGCAAGAAAAATTACAGACTTTTCTTTTTACGTTTACCATTAAGTGCTAACTGGAAATCTACGTAGAAAAGTCCATATAAAAGAAACGCGAGTTTAATGACATTCTTAATGAGTTGAAAACGAATTACGTACGTCAGAGTGAGCTATTAAAGCTAAGCGATCCGGCCATAATAAACTATATTTTGCCATATAAGCGCGACACTGAGATAGCGAGCAGGATATGGGAGCGCTACATCACGCGGACCGGGAGCTATTTCAGTGAACGTTCCCATTCGTCTATTTCTTACCGCCCGCAGCAATCCGTTGTCAGCTCACCAAATACACTTAGCCGGTAATCATCTCTAACATTCGTTAATGACTTAAGTATTATTAATTACCCTCCAACCGCTACTTCAGTAGATTTAATGCTTTTAACAATTTATAATCCTGCTAGTCCGCTATGATCCATTTATGTTTAAGAGCACGTAAAGTACCCTCTTTGATATTTTTCATGATTATCATGCCGCTTATGGCGTTTCATTTAATACAGCTTTATACTTAATTGAACTGTAATAAAATGATATAAATGATTGCTTTTCTCTAAATCTTTTATGTTTCTTAGAAATTGTGATTATAAAACTTTAAATATATAATGGATATCTGTAATTACCCCTGGGTTGATAAATATAAATAGGTGGTTCGCGCAACTAAAGCGCAGCGTCGCGGTTTCGTTCGGTTTAAAGAGTTTGGTAGGTGGCCAGCCTGCCGATATTAGACAACTAAGACGTGTTCAATTGTCACCTAGTAGTCAGCGCTAGTGACACGCTGGTCACAGAATAGTTTATTCTTTTAAACTCCGGTCCTATTGACAATTGCATACATAGTACCTACTATTAGCCGCAATAATATATCAAAATACTTCACTTCCAATACAATTCTTTTATTGAAATACCATACTTTGCAATACCAGGCCTGTCATATAAAGTGAAGTTATTACTATTGAGCATATTTTGTTTTTATCCTATTGTATTGGCTATGTGTTAAAATTTACAAGGGAATCTAAACTGTTTTGTCTTTTCCAGCCGGACACGGTCCCACAAGCCAGTGTGGACATGACTACGGTTCTGGAAGTGAGCGAAGCGGACTCGGTCACGGGTCACGCGCACAGCCTCGCCATCACCACACCCGACCGAGTCACTTTCGTCAAGGGCACCTGCCGCGAGGAGACCAGGTGGTGGGCTGACGTGCTGAGCGTGTATCCCAGGAGCAAGGTGAGAATTTGTAAAATATCAGTACAATTTCCGTAGAAAATTATCCGGGGAAATATCTGGCAATGATGTACACGTCACAGTCTGAATTTAAGAATTCCAAAAATTCAAACTAAAACCAAAATCAGATCTGGAAATATTTAATATTGATAAGCGAAAATAAATGCCATAACATTAGCACACATCCTAAACTTCAATTTAACCAATTTGCTGCGGGCAAAAATTACAGTCACTATGAAGAAATCTAAGCAATATATTGTCATGCACGCGCGTGTTCTTCAATAATCGCTTATGTTATAACGCTATATATGTACGTACGTTTTCCCAAATTAAAACAAAACGCCGACAAACACGAAGCCGCAAATCGCTTCCACATTGTAACTGGTCGGGGCACAATTTGCGCACGCGTCGCTTTCGCTGCAGGAAGTCGCGCCGCTCTCATCAAACGCCACTCTGTGTTCGTTTAGGTACATAAACACTATATTTCGGCCCAGCGGCTTCGGCCACTTCACCGTAATGGGGACATACGGATGCATGGTTATTATTGGCCGATAAATTGACCGAGGTGGCTCATGAGTTAGTAATTATGCGAATGTTAATGGTCTCAGATTGAGTGTGTTTCATTCGCGAGGAATGATAAGAGCAGCCCGCGATAATGCTCCACTTCCGGTGGTGGGTAATGGAAGCTTCCAATCCGGTAGTCAATATGTGTACGACGCTCGGATTCTTTAAACGTTGCAAAGTGATTGCGCACCTGGTGCTCGGTGCCTGGTGAGATTGTAACGACGTTAATTGAGAACGGCCTGCACGAGAGCATATTTAACATAAATTGTACCAGCGCGCTTCTAATTCAATTAATTCTGTTCTACTGAGATTGTAGTTGAGTCTTTCTCCTCCTATATTTCGATTCAAAGGCGACGGAATTTTTTCTTAATATTAAATATTAAACACAGAAATGCTTATTGAAAATACATAAAATAAATCTAATCTAAAATTTTAAACTTATTTAAAAAGCCGTTGTTTAGACAGCCAACTTTGATGCAACATAATTTAAATTGTCAAAGGGCCATATTTGATTCATCAATTAATTCTCATAAACAAAAATTCTAAATTTGCTACTTGCATTTATCATTTACCGTACGTCCAGTTCCGGCTACCTAGATACTGCAGGCTGACTTGCAAGTTGAAACTTGTAAGATGGGAGATTATAGAGTCACTGTGATCTTTCCCCATTTGTTTGGGAGCAGCAGGAAATGCCTCGAGGGAAATCGAGGACAGCACTTGAGATATCGATGGCTACACTTGATTCATGCCCTGACGGGACGACTCTAATTCAGTAATACTTAAAACTAATGGTTCTCAGAACCAGCCGCACCTCCTTATTTGTGATGTTGACTTTATAAGGTAATAATTCAGTTGAGCTATCTCGATATTAAGATATTAAATTACGCTTACGGCCAGCGTCTCTATCTACTTCGCAATTATCAGATGGATTAATATTCCTTTATCGATGTAATTAAATTGAATGTTTGTTTTTTTCAATTAACGTTTCGCGATCTTTAAATGTTATTGCAGTAACGGTGAATTTAACAGCATAAATTATTTTAAATAGAGCAAAAACGAAAGTTTTCAGACTAGACAAAAACTGTACACTTTTATTATAGAAATTTTTAAATTTTATTGTTATTCACTGCTAACAATATCAGCTTCTACGATGTAATAATTTACTTATTACTACGACCTAATTATTGTGTCCAAAAACATTCAAGAAAACATTTATTTTTCCCCGCATTAAGTGGTATATTTAGCAGTATTAGTTACCGTAAGAGAACAATATTGCTTTAATGTTCCAGACATCGCGTCTTGCAGCCGGGAAATAAATTATCTAGTTTTAAATTGAGTGTAGTTAGATGTTCCTGATCACGCTATTGTTAACGTTATTCGTTTTCTTTATATAGAAATACTGGTCAGGACATTTAGGACAGCACTTACTATTAGTTAACCAAGTATTGGAAACGGAACCTAGATAGTCAAAACTAAAATGTACGACGCTGTCTACCCACATAAACAATTTGTCTATATATAAACTGCCGACATGCTCTTATCTTGTAATTAATACTTGCACCTGCCTCAATTTTGCATCGAACAGGATGGTGAGGCAAGTTTTTGCCAAAGAGTACCAGATGTAACACAATGCTGTAATAGAGCTCTCTAGGAACAATGCGGGCCGTGACGACTCGCTCCCAACTGGTTCCTCGCCCTTGGCTTCAATTGTTCAATTCACTTACGTAAAATATTGCAGTTATGAGGTCTTGTCGGATCGGGGTTTTCTCACAAGCTTTACATTAGGAAGTAGAAGCAAATCAAAAAACATGCTTTCCAAAATAATCTTCATGACGTTCACTTTTAATTCGATAATGTATCAAAAAATTCCTGGTGTCATCTGCAGAATTTCCAGTTGCAGGAGATTCTAATTGCAACAAAACGCAAATTATATCCGTCAACGGTGTTGTCAAAATACGAACCAACTCGATGGAGATCGCGATTCGAGTTGACAGGCAATTCAGGAAAGGCCAAACCAGTATGTCTATATCCGGCAATGACAGCGGTCTGATTAAATAGTGCGACCATTTTATCATCAACTTTAGTAGTTATTCATGACCTGCGCTGCCGGATTCGAGGTCAGGGTAATTTTTCAATTGTTCGTAATCACCTCTTGATCGGTTCTGGTAAATTTACCGTGTGTGTGTGTGTGTGTGTGTGTGTGTGCAGCGGCCCAGTTCGCGGCGCAAATGGCCCGTCGTAATTAGCTCAGGATCGAGTTACTGCGGCGGCAACGCTGACGCACATGACTTAGGTCCTTGGAACTCTTAGATTTCAATTTAAAATAGATCAAAGTGTTCCATTTACTTTATTATTTGTTCAACACAAATGATTATGTCTTATACTAATAAAGTTCGCCTCGACGCAGTGCGAGAACAGAACATCTCAAGAGATGTGAACGAACCTGTTCGCTATTAAAGCGGGTGATAAGAACATGCTATAATCCGTGACCATTTGTCCCCAGCAATTCCCCGTGATATCGTCCACTTAATCTACATTCATGCAAAGACATTGAACTGGAGTGATAGTTAGAAAAAAGCCAGCGTGTGATAGTACACGTCGGAACGAGCGCAGCACGTTATCGTCACATCGCGCTTTTTTCCGCAGCTCGGCTCCTTCAGATAACAGCACATGACAGCCGTATGAATAAGTACCAGAGAGTGCCAGTTCAGATATTGAAATATATATTGTACGACTGGTTAAAGTGCCTTTATTGTACATATGCCTTCATCACAAATTAGCGATTGTCTATTGCCAAATATAATAATTTGAGCACGAAATTCTGAAAATGGAACGTTACGCAAAGTTTCGTGGAGTTATAATTCTTGTATGTATGTGAAGAGGAACAATTAATAATCACCCTCAGATTGTCTTACGTGCAGGTTAAACGTGGATGTATCTTTCCAATAAGAAGTTAATTTCATTTCTAAAAGTCATAAAACTTAATTATGATGACTTTTTTGAACAATAATATTTTTTTAAAAAGCTGCTCATCACAATAGCTCTAGGTACGGAAGGCGAGTCTAACTTAGCAAACCCTGATTTAGTCAACTCTGTTTATAATCTAGTCTAAGTTTGTAAATATTAGCAAATATGTCTCTATTGCAGCCCGTCATCTAGAAATCACGTTAAGTTATGAAGTGTCTTACCACTGACCATCTCATCGAATCTCCAACCAGATATCCCTTTTTTCATTAACACTATGCAGTGTTTTTATTGTTCGTGTATACGTTTATTTGGATTACTTTCCTTGTACAGCGACGTCGATATAAAAATGATTGTAAAACGGTTTAGATTTCAGCTTCCCGCTCCGGGGCCTGTTATTCCAATCTCGTGCATACACTTTGCAAAGTTACGTGCTTTTAAGATTAAGTATCTTTCGCTATAACGGGAAGGGAAAACATCGTGAGGAGACCGGCACGCCGTAGTTTTTTACAATGTTCTCTGAAAGGTTCTTATTACTTATTAAAATTATTATGAATTCTTATTATGAGGGCTGCTATTCTGCTTTTATCCCGACTGATACTCGTAGAATATTACCCTAAATCTAACCTCTCATAGGATCTGTTTCTGATGAAATTATGTTATCAGAAAGAAAAGATTACTTACTTACGTAAATCGACTACAGGTTTTTTAAATGTTTAATAATAATAACTCAAATACAAAGGTTACTCCAAGGTGGTACATACTAAACAACGTATCTGTCTTTTATGACCCATAAGCTTAACGGTAAATATACATGAAGAAGTTAGTAAGCTCAATGGAAGTGTAGACGGAGCTAATACCCTCTTTCAGTACCTGTGCACCATTAATGCCTGTATCTATTCAAGCTACCTTTATACATCGATGTGCGACGATCTCTAATACGGTAACGATGTCCCAGACCTCTCTTCGAAACTTGCCACTGGATTTCATTAGTCCGGAGAGTTATTACGAGCAACCTTACAGAGCATCGAGCGTTACGTGCCGAGTGCGTGTAAAATGTCATCTTCTAATGTTCCATTATAGTTGATTGAGATCACAGTCCAGATCTGGTGGCAATTAGCAATGTTTTTTGCGGTCGTGCGGAAACAGCTAACAACATATTCCGCATTGGTGCGTACCATAATCGACCACTGAGGAAATCGAGAGATTCTCTACACTTTTTCGGCATCGATCGTTGTTTGCGGAGATGATAGAACGTTTGTACGCAAATACGATAATATTTAATCACTCCCTCCTTTTCTTCAAAGTTGTTACACTATTTTAAGCAATGTTATACATATAGAAGTGTTTCATGTAATTATACATATTGATTATCTATTATTTAATTGACAAATTTATTCTCTCTCAATAACAGAAATCACAAACAGAATAAATAATACATGAGATGATTAAAACTTAATAGGCAAGAGGAAGGAGCTTAGCTTCTGCTGCTTTCTTTCGCTCTTTCCCTGAACTTTTATACGGGAGTTAAATCCTATGTTCCTCGCTGGGTTCCTGTTCTTGTATATTAAATTCATTTTATATTTTTAATACGTTTGCTATGCTTGCTTTTACAATATTCTGATTATCCTTCCCATTGTATGCAAATGGAATATCTGGGATATGTTAGCTTGTCAGGACGCTTGTCGCAAGATTGAAATTCCCCGATGTCGTTCCACCGTCAACATGAACGGCTACCCCACTTACCCTCGGAAACTCAACAGAAACTCGACCAATTAACGCTGACCGCCGAACACAGTGATGGAACGCGATTCGATCTGTAGCAAGAATTAATAGACGCGATTATCTTATAGAGTGTGTTATACACCAATGTCTATCCGCTTAATTAGATGTTGGAAACCTCGTGCGTCTAAACATGGCGGTAGGTGAGGCTCACGGCCCGCTATGGGGTTTAATAAACAAGAGAACAGCTGACTATCACCTTATCGTATATCGGCAGTGGCCGATAAAAACCAGTCGACGACCATTATCTCACTGAACGTTTTCACAATCACCAGATATCGGTCCTAATTTGACAGTCAATGTTCTCAATGTAAGCACAATCGGCATAAGATTCATGGCGTTAGTGTGGCTTGTTATAACGCAATTTGTAATGTTTTAAAAACAAAAACGCGCCTCAGTCAAAACGACGAAGAAAACATTCTACATACGTATGTAGGCATAACTAGTGACTATTAAATTTTTTACGAAAGCTTTTTATATAGATGACTCATATTAGATTGAAGTGCTATTCATAGTGAGAACATAAATATAATTGGTCAAAACATAAAACAATTCGGTATCGGTGCGCCGGCGCCGTCCCGTTAACGCGGAGATAGATTCGATTGAGTCCCGCGCCGCCCCGCTAGGGTTGGCGGTTTTGAGAAAAATAATAATATACCGGAAAATATTCACCAAGAACATAATAAACATTGTCGAAATATTAATTATTAAACATGAATAACTATTAATTGTTAATAATAAGAATGCCCGATCATTTAAATGTCGTATACAAGTGGAGAGAGCTTCAGGAGTTCATGCGTTACTATTTGTGATCACAGCAAATATTTTCTATGAATCTTGAATTCGCAATGAGATGGAGTTTATTAATTGATAAGTTATCTCGAAGCTGAGGAATAATATACAATTTGCAAATAGGTTGCAACTACATCCATTGCCCTTACACAGGCTGACGATCATAGGTCGCTCAGTAAAACATACTTAAATATTGACAACCATAGAAATTGGGATTAATTTTATATAAATACAACTTGCTATTGTAATTTCAATATTGTAAAGTAATGATCCAAAGTGGTGAATTTGGCAGATGTGAAATATATTATTTTAACAGTTTATCGAAAGATGTAATAAGGTATGTCGGGGTGGACATAACCTAGCAGCCCTATGCCGGGCCACGGGTCGCTGAACTGATTGATACCTTTCTAGATCGCAGCGCGGCCTTTTTATATGTATACTTCCTGTTTATTATACTTCGGAGCTTAGTTTCGAATGACGACAGTGTTTTTGCTAAATACGCATCATACTATTGTCCATTTCGCTCCCAGAACGTAATACCGTACCGATTACATTGGACTTCGTGGACATGCAAAAAATTACCTATAACATCTTCAGCGAGTTGAAGAGTAACGTTTTATCTGTTACCTTTCGAGACAGCGTCTATAAATAAATAATAAATTGCACATTAGACACGATGATAACACGGTGCTGTTCGCCGCGCTCGGCGTCATTAAACATTATATAATCATATGACACAATTTATGTGGCGGCTGGAATCAAAAAGATCGTAAGGTTTTTTTTATTGTTATCAAGACTACTAGTCTTACGTCGCAACTGTCCATAGACGTTGCGTCAGGTCTAATAGAAGATACGATATGGACCAACCACACTAACTGCTATTCTCACAGTCCTGTTTCAGATGGGTAGTAGATGTATATGAGTGGCAAGGTACACTTATGACTGCTACCTGCTCATTTGCTCTTCTCTTCACTACCTATAGGGTTAGTATTTAAATACCAAGTGTGTTAAGTGATTCTGTCCTTTCCTAACAAATAAATTTAAAAACAAAATTTGATAAAAAACGATTTATCACCCAAATTTGTAAGCAATGTATTTTCAACCCTTCCACCTTTAAATGGTATAGGACAAAGGAACGTACAGCGAGACACGTACCCACATTTGTAACAGCCTGTATTTATCAACAATATTTATTATAACCGTTATCTGCGGTTAGATTTTGTATAACATAATGTTTGTGCAACGTAAATTAATATACGTAGCTGTACTATATATTTATCTCTATAAATATTGAACAAAAAGTAATTACATCCTGTTTAAGATCCAAACATGATATTGAGTGACTTCCTTAACGATATTTTTATGAGCTTTTGAATATGTAATGTCACTTTTCACACTGTGCTGTTGTGATAAATTAAAAATAATACAACATAATTAGTTTTATATGTTTTTTGTTAGTAGACCAGGGTCGATAATTTTTAAAACCAATTAAAATCGCAGTAGGATGAAACCCATTAGAAAAGGAGGGGAAT
>DWME01000814.1:0-29469 GCA_018244795.1 Parelbella ahira ahira
GCCGCGCGCCGCCTCACAATCGCACATCTATATTGTAATAACTAATTATTCCGAATAGCTTCACTATGGCTGAAACTGCTGCAAATTACCTTTACACTCATGGCCGTTTGAGTTGAGAGTAAATCATCTACCTTTCAAACTTGTAACTAATATGAAGTGTATTATCGCTACACTATTTGTCATTGCTTACGTAACAATACTATAAAAGAAAAATTCTAACATATTCTATTTAGAACTACCTAAAATCTTAATTCATGTATCGATAAAAATCGGTACTAACGTGTTCTATATATAGATCATATTTTAAACATCAATCGTTTTAGCGTTAAGTAAATATACTTGTTCTACAAATATATACAGCGTTTAAATTAAGTTATTTTCTCTCATTGTGTTTCATTCGATGTAAGGTTTGATGATATTTCGATCCGACACCACCAACCCGCCAATACTGAGAAGAAACAAAGAAAAAGCACGAATCGTAAATTAGGGTAAGCGTTAAAACTACGAGGTTATGGTTCAGTAAACACATGGATACAGGAAACACGTGAAGTAACTTTGAAAGCTTTCACTTCATTATCGTTTGCATGGCTGCATTTCCTAGATGTTTTATGCAACTGTCTTTTCCCGAAAGGGAAGAAGGTTGGTAAAACAGCCAGGAGAGTTTATACTCTCCTTTTTACCAAGTATGTTATATGTCACATGTACTAAGCGAGCAGCCTATGCCAAACTCCAGGCAGAAATCTTCTCACAATAAGCTACTTGAGGAAATTTCAAAGCCAAAACTCAATTATACCAGGAAAGCGAATACAGGAGCTCAGTCGCGCTTGCGACCACTGCACCAAAGCGGCAGTCATTCCTTCACATCGTATTATTGTGCAAGGCTTCATTAACTTCCTGACTTTTTTTTATAATAAATTTTTATTTTTAAGTTTATTTTTAGTTTTAAAAGTGGAATATGGAAAGTGATTGATGAGTTTATTGGCCGTTTTTTCATCAGCAAAGTAAGGCTATTAATGAAGCGCAATCAACGGCGAAAAATGAAGCACGAATAATGGAAAAAATAAACGCTACAACTTCAGGAAACGTGTAATTGGAAACATTTTTGGTACCTGTAATCCTGTCACTACACATTTTTTACTTGTTTGGAAACAACTTGAAAATTTCCTATTCTCTTTTCCATGTACGTTTGTAGCACTACCTACCGATATTTTATAACGTATCGGAAATGGAAAATTTAAAAAGAAACATGAGGTATAATAACATTCAGAGTTTCATACCTAAATTTAAATGCCACGTAACAACCGAAGATCTAAAAGAGATACATAAGATATAAACGTATTCTTGATAATATATTTTTTACATCTAAATCCAGAACAAGTATTCTTGCTAATTTGCTAATCACACAAATAATTGTCTTGGGCGGAAATCGAACCTCGGCTCAGCAGCCAAGTTCAGTAACCACTGGTCCAACTCGCGGTCAATAATGAACTGAGATATTATTTGTTCAAAAGTTATTCTATTCATTAAAATATTACAAGCTCACAAACAAGTTGTATTGAAAATGTTTTTTACAATTAGACCAGTTAGTGAAACTAAGTTATTTATTTAAGGTACTTAAATCAATAGGAGCGAAATTGTAAGTTAATTTCAAAGTCTTAGATGTATTCAAATTGCGATATAACAAAACACAGAGTTACATTTGGTTGATAAAATCCTAAACTAAATAAAAATATAGAATTCAGGTGGACTACGTGAGGTCTGTAAAAATAGAAATGTTTGGCACTCAGTGCCCTCTGCCGACCCCATGACAGTGCTGATGTGACAATATAACAACAATAATAAAATAGATATAAATCCAGTCTCAGTAATATCTATATCTCGCCGAAAGACAATAGGTTTTTTCGAGAATGGTATAACTTTTTTACGTTCTGCCACAAGAAAAACATCATTATACGCCCTTCTATTGCCTTTTTCTTTTACGTTTGTATAGATTGTACATGAACACGAACAACATCAATTACTGAGCAGGATATGTGTATATCTTTCTGCTTCCCGAATGTCTTTGTGCGAAACAATCAGATTTTTTTTTCAAACAAATGTACAGCCCTGCTAAATCCATTGTTCATAAAGATTCTATATACCACGACTTTCAAAATAACTTAGGAGGTACATAGAATATGTTATATATGTTTCTACCTAAATACTTAAAATTGAAATATAAACTAGGTCAGCTATTTATAAGTAATTACTATCCTATTTGCAAACATGAAAGTACTTCATTAAAATTTATTTTTCGTAATAGTAACGTTATATACAAAGGTAAACTTAGAAATATCTTATTCATGCAAAGCTCACAAATATTACTTTATGATTGTAGTAATCGCATTAAAAAATTAAGGTCCTAGTTTAAAATTATGACGAAATTAATTTCTTAAGAGGCAAGGGACTGTCTTGGAGGTAAACAAATAAAAATGCAAAGACGAAAAGCGTTTCTGAGAAAGAACAAGAATCAATAGCACAGTACTAAGTAATAAATTGTGTTTAGATGGAAATTATTATTATATCATAACTCCAGGTCCTTTACGGAGTAGGCAGAAAGCACCGCATTTCAAATATCTACAACTTTACAGACCTGACTTGCTTCTTCCACATTCGCCACTCTCCATAGCTAAAAGGATTAAAGATATTTCTAATTCATCAGTCAATATTTGACGTATTTGGTCAATTTATACACATAAATACATATGTATTATTCCTCATCAGCGAATAAGAAATGGAGGCTTGGCTAAAATTCTTAACTTGATAACCTCAAAAAGTGTTTACGTAAGGCGAAATAATATTAGACCAAAATAATACGGTTCGACTTGAGAATTTATAGCGCTGCAATAAAAGACCTAGCGGGCACGTGTGGGACGGTGGACATTCGTCACTGAAAGTGTCGGTTACACGATTGTTACGGCCATAACGAGCCGCTCGTGAAATATTCAGGCTCCAACACCCTCGGTCTGATTTCAAAAGTACAGTGAAAAACATTACATTTACAATAAATCAGTATTTCGTGACATTGAAATTGTTGTGGGGACTTCAATAGTATATATTTGTATTTCGATATCATGTATGCTTACCCCGTAAGGAATCTGGCGTGATGATATAATGTAATAACTGACTACTTATAACCCTAACGTGCTTTCACTTGCACGTTGGCACTTAATGCATAATGTTTAGTTGAAAAAAAAAAATTAAAATTTTTTCTGCTTCGATGGCTACGTGAAGCAGTCGAGCCCAGTTATTATATAATTAGACTTATAATTCAAAACTTTCATTTCACCACGCTTAAATTACGACACATCTACATTTAAGTTTTATCGTTTGATAAAAATCGTTAAACCTGATTTTAGGTCGTTATTTACTTCTATCTTAACCAATCTGGCGTGGAGCAACCTGGTTGAGTATAGCCGAAACATACCGTAGTGGCTCTGGAATATAAAATAGTGAGTAACATAAACATTTAACAAACAGCATTCTTTGATGCAAAATGTGTAATACTATTGAGTCGCTGAAATTAAAAAAAATTAGACATGAATTTTTAATTAAGATTTTTCACTTCAAACTTCTTAGTCGGGATCCTCCTTCTACAAATTTACAGACTCTGGATATAAAAAAAAATGTTAAATATAAATAATTGAATGTGATAAATCTAATTAGAAAATTATTCTATAGACAGAGTGAATTAAGGGTAATACCTTCTGCCGTAAAACTAATTCTATCAATTTTATTCAGTCCTATTTAACTAGTTTATTTGATATTTCAGCGTAGTAATTGAAACTGTTGGATTAAACCAGTGCCTAGTAAAATTATGCAATAATAATTTAACGGGATTTTACTGATCCGTCGTTGGTACAATAGTTGGTGAACTTGAGCAGTAGATCGGGGTGCGATTCCCACCTATATATGTCTGAGGAGGACAGGTATATGATTTGTGTCTGACTATAAAAATAGACTACTTTAATAAATGTAAAAGAAGAGAAAAAGACCTGTCAGGGCCGTAACAGCCGTAGCCTCTCGCTACCCCCAAGAGGAATATGCGTGATAGGTAATATGTATGTATAATACGAGTACAAGCCGATGAAGCATATCACTTCTGTAAGGATAGAGATATTGGGCACTCTGTTGTCACTGCCTACCCCGTAAGAGACGCAGTGTGTTGTTATAATAACGGACAATGTCAATGCTATGAACGAACACAGCGACGCAGTGAAATCTTCAATTGACAGCGCTGAACAACCAGCTTCCGTTGTACATGATTCATTTTAATGCCACTATCAATTCAGCGCCGTGTAATGAGATTGCGACATTCGAACATGTTATTCCGGGCAATTAGCTATGGTTACTATAGTTATATGCAATTAACCCTAGTAACCATAGGTTATAGCCCGCCTGAAAGATTTACTGATAGATAGCGCACAAAAAGCGTTTAAATATACACCTCAAAGGTCACGTGCTATGTGGAATTTAATCTTAATAATTATAGCTTCGATCGTCGCAAAATACCTATGATATTACTTAATAACTTATATGTCGGATAACGTCGGATCGGTGGCGTTATTTGCACCTTCATAAATCAGTGTGGGCGAGTATGTGGGTAAACGAACAAAAAGAAACAGCGAGTACACCATAATCATGTTTTATTAAAACCTGACAGATTGGCCTGTCTATAGAGAACACATCGAGTAGCGGTTCCTAGACTGGAGGATCCGCTCTTTTCGACGGCAGAATCGAGAGTCCTTCTTTATACAATGTCTCCCCACCAGCTAGACTCGATTGAAGCATGAAGTTAATCGAGTATTGGCATTGCGATGGTGCTGCCATCTATAGTGCTGCAATATATAGTCTCCACCAATCGTTTAACGTCCGTACTAATGACTATTTTCGATAAGTTTAATGTCCATACTAATGACCGTCTCCGACTAGGTATGTGTATAATCATCAACATCAATCCCATTATCGTTGCATTACTGGATACGGATTTCCTCTCGAAGTAGAGGGAAGCCCTTGGCTTGCCACACTGGCCAAGTGCAGATTCGAAGAAATTTTTACAGTATCCGCTGTTGCATATTCATCACAATTAATTCCTCTTTTTGGATAAATTTTGAGGGCAGCTACGACTACTTAAATAAACATAAGTAACTCATAAAGAAAATTAAAAATACAGCAGTCGCGCAAATAAAAATCTTCTTTGCATACGAAAGTAAAGGGAAGCGCGCGAGCAATTTAAAAAACAATTGCGATTCTCCCCTCTTATGCAAATATAAATATATCAGTCTTTTCTCTTCTTTTTTCAAATAAAAACTTCAGACGTCTGTGATTATAGGTACATATGTATATATTAATGTTACTGCATGACCAGCCTGTCGCAGTCCACTATTGTATATATGCCTCTCAAGGAAGCGTTTTGACCATAATCCGTACGCTGGGTTTGTCGGTCAGGGATTGCAAAACACAGCTACGGTCCTGCTCGCAGATGGCCTGGATGTTTAGCCGTGCATAGATAGGCTATTCCATAATGCAATCAGAAGGTCCCTAGAGCTTTGCCTGTTGTAGATAAGATAGCCTTACACTGCGTATTGGTATGTCACTTAGAATTTGCGATATCAATATTTACATACTTCAGATGTAGATAATCACCTATTTCGATAACCTAAGTCCAAAATACTGCCCCTTTGGTCGAATGGTTGCAAGCGCGACTGCCGATCGGGAGGTCCTGGGTTCAAATCCCGAGTCGAATACTATTGGAAGTTTCTAATTTAGAACTTCTAGTAGTGACTCGGAGTCTGGGTCTGTGCCAAGTATACGGCAATAGGCTCACCACCTATTCCATGGGATGTTAACGTAACTGTTGAAAGGTGGGAGTGTACTACTGCGTACCTCCTCGCGGATACAGGAGTGGTTTACGTAAGTCCAAAATAAATATTTTTATTAGTCTGCCCGCAATCGGCAGTATACCGGTGAATATTAATATATAACAAAAAGTTCGTGTGAATTTTAGTCTTATGGGTTTAGAATTGGAGTGAATTTAAACTTCTAAATCGATAAACGTAACGTTTAGTTTTGATCGTTAACTCAATTTCGACTTAATGCTTTTTATTTGCGAAATGTTTTGTCCACAAAAATGTACTTCAATAAATGATTACCGATATACCAGTAAGTAATCTAAATAATTATTTGAAATATAATATTCATTACAACTCTAATATTTAGGGCTCGTTTCTTAATATTGAATTGAAATTTGACCTGAGATGATTAATGAAAGTTGAAACTGACTTTATTAATAATAAATAAATAGCTGTCTGCGCTGAAGCTATAAAACCATTTAGGAACCGCAATATTTGTGACGTCAACATTATATTCATTTACTGTTGCCTCTCGAGGCACGTTAGACGATCCTTCGTATAATACCCCTGAGCGACCCTCTTCGTACCCCCAAGCGACTTGCTTCTATAATACAGGGTTCAGTAACTTTATATAATAAAAGCTACAATATTATATACGAAGAATAAATGCAGTCACGAAATAATCATCAACATATTGATATATAACAATAAATAAATTTCTTCTTCGCAATATTTCCAATCTAAGATCATCATAACAAACATTTTGGCTTTTTCTATTATACGTGTAACATTGGAACAAATTGATCAAAATGCCTACTGTGACAGGTTACAATTTTAAAAACGTCAAGTCTAATATAACTCCTTCTCCGAAAATCACAGCAATCTTCCTTCGTTTGCGTAAGTAGGGCGGAAGGAAAAACAAAGATATTTATATAAACTGGGCAACCTTTCTCTGATTCGTATAAAAATTTCACGATATAATTGTTTTATTTGAGTTTCAGAGGATTTTTTATATAAATAATATGATACTCGTAAAGGAAATATTGTTTTTTTTTCTAATGCTCATGGATTCCTGAACAGTCTTTATAATATTCTTACTGTTTTAACGACTACAATTAAAATAGTTGTTCAGTTGGCGTTTAGAAACTTGTTAGGTCATCGTGTCAGGTCTTTCACGGGGTACGCAAACAGCACCGAACGCCAAATATCTGTATCCTTGCAGACCAGCAGTGCTCTACATACATTCATCACTCTTTTCATACTCGCTTACCGATTTCGCAGACTTCAGATGTATGACTTAAGCAATGTACATTTAAAAAATCATGATTTTATATTTTCATGAAATAGATAATTAACGTATTGATGCTTGGTTTATATAGCACCAGCATACGCATTTGAGCGTTATTTATTGGGAGTAGTAGCAAAAGATTTTTACTTAATGAATGACAGCGCCGCCGCCTAGTCGTCAATGTGTTTGCCTAGATGACAGCACTACCGTCTTTCACTAAACGCAGCAACAGTAAACTGTTACTGTTGCTGTACTGTAAGATCCATCTTTTTCTTGTATATACTGTTACACAATCTTTGGATCTTTGATTACATCAATAGCATTGTCTTGAATCTAACCTAAAACCGTACGAGTCAAATCTAATTAAGGGACAAAGGAAGACATAAGTGTACAGTCGAAGAGATGAATTCTCCTTATTTGTAAGATATCTTCAAGAGAAATGCAAACAAAAATGAAAAGTAAATAAATATTAATAGAATACACTGACAAAACTTAACGTCTCATGAGAATTTAGTATGAGCCTGTAACTACAGTATTCTATAAACTCAATATACATATGTACTTTGAAGTTTTCATCAACTTGTGTCTCAATTCAATATAGGCCCAGGGTCTTAGAATGAGAAAGGTTAAGGTTACAGTTTGCTCACCGCGAGAGGTTTGGCAGATATTGGTTTTAGAAAATATTACGTAGGACTTTCAAGGGATTGGTTTTCTTATCATGTTTTCCTTTACCATTAAAGCAAACAGTATTTTATTCCAAAAATGCACACTTCTGTGAAGGTCAGAGGTAGGCGCCAAGATTAGAACCTCTGTCCTCTGGAATCAAAGGTTGAAATCCAAAACACAGGACTATAGCTACATATCTTACATGATCACTTAGTAATTTTCGATTTGTATGTCATTTGGAAGACCATGTCAAGCTGGGCGACCTTCGATTCCGTCGAGATCGCTCAATTCCGCTATAAAAGTGCTTTGGAAGCAGTTTCTCCTATTCTATTGGGCCAACGGGATGTATTAACAAAAGGTCGTTCCACTGACGATATAGTTATAGCACCAAAAATGCGTAAAATAATGTGTTTTTATCCTTTTGGTTTCATGAACAACGACTAGTCAGTTTTGGTTTAACATTTTGTTATCGCGTAGTATTTGTAACAAGAATTATAAAAATCAAATATTAATTTATTTTTGTTTGTAGAATTGTCACGGACTTATGCGTTTTAACAGTTACAACATAATATTACGACTGTATTTCGGGTATACGGATGTCAAACTGCTGGGTTTCATCCTCATTATATGGGAACAGTTACAGATAATTATATAAAATGATCATCATTTGTTTCATTATACTGCTGGAGAACAGCCTCTCCGGTGTGGTTTTATCATGTGATCATTAAACAAAATATAATACTTGAAATAAACAATACATAATATATAAATCAGCATACTTGCGTAATACTTGAAATAAACAATACATATATAAAGCGCGTGAAACGCTTTAAAAAACGTTACAGAGAACTTTTTTGCGGGCAGGTTTACTGAATCCCGAACAAACTCAATCCCTGACATGACAGTCACATTCGTCGTGACGACTCAAATTTTAGTGATGAGTCACTTTTAGTCGATTAAAGATTAGAGGATATCCGGGTCTTAAGGTACTGAAGTGTGAAGATACGATAAGGCGCAGAGGCTTCGAGATATCTATTTGTGAGGAGCTGTCATGAAATCTATTTCAGAATGTACTTTATTTGTGATAAAATCAAGTAAAGGTTCCTTATTGCATGTGGCTGGGAGGGAACGGGGAGGCGGTTTGTATGTATGACGTAACACCGTAAATATTACTAGCGGATTGTTACAGAGTAATTTAATAGTTTGTTTGCGTGGGAGTTCCCATATTGTGAGTGAATGTATTCCCTCATATTGTTATCACATATTAATAGTCATATTATGAATGGAAGCGTAATTTGTACAACAAAAATCAGAGTAACCCCAGTCATTTATTGTATATGTATATTATATATTGGTATTGCATTTGTAATAATATACTTATCTGAATGCATGTAATTTCCCAATGGGCGTGTAAACGCGATAAAACCATAATTATTCACAATGAGATTATATGATATCGTATTAAGCAAATAGTAACATATGAACAATACCTTAAACGCCATGCACGCTATTAATAGCCTATGAATAATTTGATCACAAAAGTGTGTGTTAAGTATTACCTACACGGTACGTTCTACTTGCATAATAATAGTCTGACTATGTATATACTATATTATGAAACACAGCCAATATGTTTTGAGGGTAATTACTCACATTATCCAAAACTTAGACTTTTTTAATGCAAATTTATAGCAGTGCCCCTGAGCCTGGATCTGTGCCCGGTGTAAAGACAATAGGCCCGACACTTATTCCATGGTAGGACGTAAATGTACCTGGCGACACATGGGAATGTACAATACTCCTCTGGCTACCCCTTTGGGGATTGCAGGCGTGATATTACGTTTTTTTATTATTTAAAGCCCCCTAAAAACACAAGCCCTTCCCAACGACCGCTGCATACACCTGCAAGATTTTATATTTGGCTCAGAAAAACAATGATGTTTCGTAAAATTATATTTCGCGCATATTTTTAAATTAAAACGCGTTTCCTACGGGCCTTGCTCTTTTAATTAAGTTAAATGGATACTTGGCTTCGCTTGCAAATCCCGTGCGATACAAAGCTAATTAATATTTGGAACAATCGGGAACGTTAAAAGCCCTTTGGAGGCCCATGCAGATATGTACACGTTTTTCCTTCAATTTTACAAAACAGTTAACCCAATATTTATATGAAGAGAGTGATCCATGTAGAAGAAGTACGTCAGGTCTTTGAGGATAGATTAATTTATAGATAGAGATATTTGGCACGCGGTGCTCTCCGCCTGCCCCCTAAAGAGTCTGGCGTGATAATGGAATATTAATAATAAATTATTTCACATCATAACTGAAGCCTGAACATTAATAACAATTATTGCAATAAAGACATAAAATTACTAAATTTGTTCATCTGTATCATTTCGGGTAAGGCATAGAAAACAAGTATATTTCTAAATGATGATACTCGAATTTAAATCAATAAATATCTTCTAACACCTCCAACACGACCACCTCCAACACGGTCATCTCCAACACGGCCACCTGTTCCTAATATACAAGACAATATAGATAATATAGACAAAGTCTGTGATCGACAGATAAATTACATAGTTACTTGTAATTATATATTTGCTTAAATAGATAATTTTTTTATAACCGAATGAAATACTCGCAGAATCAGACTCGAAGAGAGCCTGTGGTGTGGCAACAGATGGCTGATAAACTAGATGTATACATATGTATTTATCATTCATTACCTTCATGTGTACATATATACTTTTTTATACTCACAAGTAGAACATATACTTCCGCTCATCACACAAATATTCTCCTGGGATGTTGATTTGGGAATAGAATTCATGATCCCCTTCTCAGAAGTCAGGTTCCCTACTCATTGGACCAATGGGGCAGTCAGAAAAGCTATTTGCAATTTTTATGGCATTATATGATGTAGATTAATTGTAAGGTTACGTACATATATCCTGGGTACCAAATTTTACATCAAGAAAAATATAATATTGTTATTATTTCAAAATCCACTTGTGGAACATTAATCTTGATCTTTTCTGTTTGCTTTCAGGTAAGTTTCCAGCGGATCATGATACTGCTTCATCATTCTACCTGTGAACGTCGGGTTCGGCTTGCAGGTTTGTCATTAGTTGAATTTGCGTGTTTCGCGAAAGTTTCATCAATAAAAATCTAGCCGCAAACGGCTATTAGTAATAAATAGCATAAAAAACGTGAAAGTCTATTTTTACCTTTTAATTTAGTAAAGATATTCAAACTATATTGCCACATGTAACTGTCCAAGTATATGTTCAAGGTTCAAGTATATCTTCGGTACGTACCTATATACATCGTTCAACATTCCTACATCGGTATTCCGAGAACTGGATTTCAATTGATTTTTTTTATTTTATGTACATATATATGTGTCATAATCTATTGTCTAGGGTGAACGGTTCTATGACAATTCAGATTTAGGATAAGTTATATGAGTTAATAACGTTAATATAATAACTGATTGTGGTTTTGAATAAGACGTTACTTATAAGATATTATATTGATTTTCTATGCCCATAGCGCAAGAGACCTAGCTTTATGATAAGCGATAATCGATACCATAAAGTAATCTTGTTATTAATAAAAAATTTACAGTATTTTATAAGATTTTACTTGTATTATCAATAGGAACATAAAATTGCTCAAAGTCAATAAAATCGTTCAAATCTTAGATAATTTGACACAAGGAAAATGTACAGGCGATAAATCCATTACTCGTATATTATTTCACCGAGGTAACACATTTCAGTGGACTTTTGTGGTACGGGTGATAGAATTCGGGATTAGCTACACTCTCAATACGAAAATACCGGGATTTTGTTACATTTCAATGGGTTTCCGGAAGCTGTTATCCCTTTATATTCCGTACCCACTAATTTTAAATTATTTACAATCGTTTATATATCAGATGGTTTACTAAATGTGTTTTAAACTAAGCGGTAAAATTAATCTACGGACCGATAATATATTATGTATAACTATCGTTAACTGTGCAAAATAATATTTTATAAATTAACTTTATTATTAATTTTGTGAACATAAAGAAAGATTTGGAGTAACAAATTCCTATATGTTATTCTAAAAGAAAGTTACAAAATATTTCTCTAAGTGATGACGGTGTTGGTGATAGAATGATCAACTGTTACATTAGGCTATCGTTAAGTTCGGACGTGAAATTACCACAGTACTTAATATACGAGTAATGATTAAGGTTGGTGACACATATATTTCACGGAACATAAACTTATTTGTAAGTCATACTAAGTACTATTCGAAATCCAAAAATTGCCATTAAAAGCTGTTCACTGGAAATTTATGCAAAGTAAGCGAATAATTATTATATTATCAAAGCGTCGAACAAGGTCGATCGTGAAATAACATGAAAATAATGTACGAACTAAAGATAACAATGGCTAAAATATATGATAACATGAACGTTAGCAGATTCTATGCGAGAGCTTTGGGCGCCGATGGGTCGTCGAGATACCGGTCTCCGCAACTATCTAGATCAGAGGCTAGATGTATTAATCTCCAGAAAGCTTTTGATGTTTAGCCTTTAAAAGAAGACCACTTATTCTCTTGAAGACTTTTTTTACAGATATTTTAAGATTGTCATTGAACTTCGACATTTTCTTTGCGTGGTCTATGAAATGTAAATCCCTCATCATACGGACGATTTTAGTTTTGTTCTTAGTATCTTCGCTTATTAGACGTTTTAGTGCTTCGTTATTTATATACATAAGGATAGGTTAAGAAATATTTGTAGGAGTAAATATACTTTTCAGTCAGTGCTCTCTGCCAACTCCGTAAGGGACCTGGCGAGACATATTAATAATAATCATTTATGCATAGGTAAGCACTCTTGGAGACATGTTATAATAAAAGTATTGCCTAAATTTGCTTGTATCTACAAAAAATACCTATTGTCCATTGTGTAGGTCTTATATAGGATCATTACTTATGTTTATTTTGTGTTATTTAATAACATAAATGGACTATTTCAAAACTCTGTCAATTTATTTTTACTGTTTTTAGAGTGCAGAAATTTTCTATTTCGTAATTATAGCTAGTCAAAGTGTTTAAATGTCACTTACTGATTATACGGACCCCAACCCCGAGCCAGCTGCTCTGCAATTCAAATTACAAACAAATGAACACACAATGAATTTTACTTTTATGTTACACATATGTATGTAGGTATAAAGTTGACAGTTTAAATTAATGTTTTAATAGATAGAATGAAACTGGTTTCAACAGTACATCAATATGTATAAAACACATTTTTCAATTATTATTTTCCTACCACAAACATTCTATATAATAATCAGTGTACATACATATTAATATTTTCTATAACATTAAAAATTCAGATCGAAAAGATACACTGTGTTTATCCGTACACAAGAAATAAGATTTATAAATGCGTAAATCACAAATAAAACGTCTTCTTTCTTCGTACGTAGATATTTTCGTGACAGTAACGTTCTTGTTTAAGAATGACATGTGTCACGAAACTATTTTTGCATTCCTCTCGCATTTGTCATTTGGGTGCAAACACTATAGTCTAAGTATAATGTACCTATTATGTATAGGGTTTACGTAAAAATAAATCTTAATTGAAGCGATGATAATTATTAATTACTTAAAATTGATATGATACGCGCCACAAAGGCCACTCTCGCGGTAATGTAGTGTCGAACTCATCGCCACACGTAGTGACCACGAAGCGAGTAAACCGCGTGATCAGCAATTTGTGGTTATAGATTCTACATACGAGTACTACACATCGGGCATCACATGCATATTTCAACATTATATGTACGTATTATACAGAAATCAATTCGATTGGCCCATTAGTCCAGTGCTTTGTTAAACTAACTGGATAACAGAGGATTGCGGGTTCTACTGCCACTTAGGACAAATATTTGTACGTTGACCGCAAGTATTTATTCTGTACTAAGAGTAATATAGTGCCTATAAAAGTATTGAATTACATATACCTAACTACATATGTAGTTTATCAGCTATCTAGCTACCACAGCACAGGCTGTCTTCAAAACTGCTTTGGGATCTGATGACCGTATTTGGAGATATTCCAAGATATCTACACATATAAAAAGAACAAGTTATAAATGGGTAAACGATAATAATTAACAACAGAACGGTCACGCAAAGCTCTTCACACAGGGCCTCGAAAAATTATATCAAATTAAAAAAATTGACAGTTGGTCACATTTTACATCCAGCTAAATGTTAAAAAATCCTTGTCTCCCAAAATGTCAACATGCCTCAGTCCATTGCTGGGCGTAGGCCTTCCCTAGAGGAGTCTTTGCCCCTAACTTTCAAGCTAACCATGCGTGTGGGGATCGCAAAACTGAACTCCTCGCACTACTGATGCTGCCGATATATATATGTCTTTATATAGTGTATACGTCTTTTTACACAACAATTGATCAATTTCATTAATATAATCTTACAATACGATAACATTTAGCAACTTCAAGACAATCCCGTTGGAGCAGATGATTTATTAACTATGTTGTTAGTCAAACTATAGATATATACACACACTTTATTCACCAATAATTTATAATAATGTGTTTATAGAGTTATATACACATAAACAATACAGTACTTGTATGTTCTGTTTTGAATTGTTGAAATTTGATATAGCATTAAACACTTACCAAAATGGATAGAGGATTACGAATTTGCTGTGTGCGACATATAATAATTTGTAGGCGAACGCAATTTTGAAGTTGAGAATACGAGTGTTTATGAACGTAGGGTAATGTTAATTTACCGTTGTTAGGGTAGCGGACAACTAAAACATAAATTACAATTAAATCTAACTACCTAACAGTTTAAAAGGGATTTGTATTGAACGGGGAAAGAACAAGAAATGAACCTGTAAGTTTTGAGATTTGAGAAGGATTCTTCGCAACTTATTGTTCAAAGTGTGACAATTGGATAACTGAAGTTACTCGTATCCTGTAGACTGTCAGTTTTGAAAGTAATAGGTATAATATGATATTTTAAGAAAAACCGTTTTCGCGTCCTTTGTCACTTAATGAACTTAATCATTAATAATATAATATTAATAACCCTTTGAACTTAATCATTCATTAAATATTTGGAGTTTTAACACGTGAATATGATGGTTATACCGTTCAGTAGTATTATCCTAGTGATAAAGAAGCCTCGGCCTCTTCACCCTCTCACTCCGAGAAAAAAAATGTGCGTTTTGAGATTAAATATCACTTGCTGGTACGGTGAAAGAAAACGTCGTAAAAATACCTAAAAAAGTAACTGTCAATGTAATGTTCTCTAACGTACGTATGTACACATATGAAGTCTGCTAGGCCGCACTTGAAAAGCAACCCATTATGGCCTTAATTCCTCACATCTTGGTAGGAGACCCGTGTCCTCCCATGAAATGATAAAAGAGTCGATTGTAATAATCATGGTAATATCTTAACTGTTCTATACATTCAGCCTGTTACATCCAGCTATACTAGGATGGTTAGGAGAATACTTACCTAACCTAACCTAATCTGTTCTATATATAATACGGTATAAAACACTTTATTGCGTACCATATTAGAGGAAAATAAATAACATAACTCTACAAGATTAATCGAGGCGTATTGTTTTTTGAAACCAACGAGCGGTAAAAATATATACTACATTCATATATAACATTAAATGTTATTATAGCTGTGACACAGCAGTAACAGTTAATTTTTGTGATGAACGTAATTTCCCGTCTGTAAAGTTAACCTCAGGTAGACTATATGAGCTCTGAGTCTGCTGAAATCTTAAGCCGTATTTCAGGCGCAAGAGATTACGAGGCATGATGCTGCATAAACGTTGGCCGTTCGTTACGTTACCTCGGCGAACGCTTTCATTCGTGTGACTTGCGGTTTTTGAAAAAAAAGTTCCAATTCTTAGCGAACTGTTACATTTATTCCACAAGAAAAATAAAGTTGTATTGTAAAAAAATTTGTTGCAGTCATCATACAAAATGGAATGTTAAAAATCATTGAAATTTTATTAAGGAAAATGACCCTGTATTTTAAAAATGGAATTTTCAAGATTAATATGACGCTGAGGAAATTAATTTTAGACGTATAAAAGATAATAACATACCTACATTATGTGAGATTTTTCATGAAACGCGCGCTAACGAACCGAGCCAGTAATGGCTAGCTTGCACGGCTAAAATATCTGGTCTTGAGTGTGTTTACGTACATTACACTTTTTTAACTTCGTTTACGACCTAGTAATAACTAATGTAATGTTGTTAAAAATAACTTGAGACTCTATTATAACTTTTAAGTTACAAGTCTAAAAAAGAAGGCATCTAATATTTCCTCTTTTTGTTGTTTAGTGTATATTTTGTTACCCTAGTACATTCGTATCATAATTGCATTTCACATCTAATCATTTTACATCTTCGTTATATCAAACTTGCTATGTGTACCAACATAGCAAGTTGGTTGGTCTATTCAAATGTAGTATGTAACACGTCATTACTATAGAGGCTATTTAGAAAATATTACAATACCATTCCTACGTTTATAGATTATTAAGCATGCTATAAAGTTAAAAAGAATTTAAAAACACCTACTTTTTCCTGCTAAATAAATTCACAATTTCATGTTCTTTGTTCCGCAACAAAGACGTAAGCTCTGTAAAAAGTCAGTCCTCTTCCATCGTTTATTCGCCTTAAGCCGTAATGACTTACAAAACATCTGATCTATGTACAATGTACACTGTTCCACTGTCGCCTCAAAGATTACTCCTCAGTTCTTTTTCTTTAGATAGCAAAAAAGCTTGTGAATCATTTTTCATCTGCTATACGACAATAGTATTTTCGTATATTCTGAATTATTACCAGTAATGGTCTGCACTCCTTCTCTACATAAACTATTAGTGTGCCAAGTTTCATACTTCTCTGTCCGCGCAATTTTCATAAAAACGGGTACAAAGTTTATGCTTTACGTATTAATATATAGATTATGTTTGTTGTCTCGCTAGGTCTTGTTTGGTTTAGGCAGTAGTCATCGTGTGCCATATATCTCTACCCCCATAGATCTGAACTATTTATATACTCTACCATAAATCAAAGATTTGTTAGGTTCTTACGCTCCTCACAGGAAACAAATTTATAAAACAGAAAAAAAGAAAACAAATTTATATCATAGCTCTGGTTTTATTTCAACAGACTCTGAACATCTACTTACGCGTTATATGTTACATTTGAACATGAAGTAAACTAATGACCCTATCTAAATGATAATAGGTACTTGAAAATTGTATTTACTTGTACTATACGCTGAAATATCTTGTTATTTTCGCAACGCTTTAAATTGTAATAAAATATAATTATCTCAGTTGAGATATCCTTTTGTTTTTCAGCTTCGCGGCCACTCGGCCGAGATTCTATCGGGATTATAAAGAATAATATCGAAGTGTTTTACTCCAACTTATAAAATCAATATAGAGTAGTAAAATATTATAAATATACCTAACTGTTACTGGAAATTATACTAATTATGGATAATCTATGAGCGATAGAAGATACCTGCATGCTATCAAATTAAAATCTGACACTTTTCGAATAAAATATCAAATATTAAATGGTTGGTAACAATCTCTTGGTTTATTATTAAATCTGACAGTGGTTACTTTTGCGCTGTACAAATACGTAGCTGTGACGTAATCGCGAAGGTCCCAAGTTATTGCGAAAATATTATAACAATCACAGTAATAATTATATATTAATTATTATATCAATAATAATGTTTTTTTGACATTTACGTATGACCATCTACTTCCGAAATAGGCGTTTATGTTATGGTAATCGGACGACTTTTAAACTACATGCATAATAATACATTAATATAATAGATATTTTTCCCCCAAACAGAATCAATACAATAAATGTGCCCATCAAAAATTAATTTTACTGGGTGAAAATCGAATCCACGATCCTTAGTAGTTAGGTGCACTATCCACTGGATCAACGGGGCAATCGAATTAAATATGACATTATTTGGAATGAATGCATTTCATTACTTTAATAGCCAACAACATGTATTGTTCAATCGGCCTTGAATCTAGGTCCTTCCTCTTGTTATGACAACAATCGAGCGTTCCGGACTAATGGTTGACACACAGGATCTAATTTAAGCGTATAATGTTTTCTAGATATTGTGTGAATCTAAAATGTGTCAGTGCGAATAAGCTGTAGAAAATAGAGACAGCTGATAACACATTGTAAATTATTTTGCTTATAAATTCTCAACTAATACGTGATTAATGATTCCCGTTACAATTTTTGAGCGACATTTTTAATACATTCTGTTATACTATGTGCCACTTAAATAAAATAAGAAAAAACGTAACATGACGTAACATCACGCCTGTAATCCCTGAAGAGGTAAGCAGAGGAGTGTATTACACTTCCACGTTTCACCAGTTACGTTTAAGTCCCATGGAATATATAGTGAGCCTTTTGCTATACACCGGGCACAGATCCAGATTCCGAGTCACTACTATAAATTCTAAATGAGAAAAATTCAATAGTACCGACCCGGAATTTGAACCCAGGACCTCCTGATCGGTACTGGCGCTTGCAACCACTCGACCAATGAGGCAGTTAAGAAAAAAACAATAATTATAATTCAAATAAAATCAACTATATTAAGACGCCCTTGCGAATAAATATTGATCAAAAATTATCTAAAAACTGTACATGAAAATGTTCCATCAATACAGATAGGATAAATACGTAATGTTGACGATGTTTAAACTTTAAGTAACGTCCACGTCAGGTGACACTTCGTTTATATAGAGCTAACAATTCACCCGAACGTCCTTTGTTGTCGGCAGCGTCACCATTATAATTGAACAGATGGCAGCACTGTCGCCTAGATGACAGCACTATCGCCAAAATAGAGTTGCAATCGTACTGATTATTCTAAAAAATCGATTATTGGTATACTATTGTAAAGGAAATCCTCTTAGACTGGCATCAGTTTCTTTAAAAAAATTTAACTGTGTATTGTTACGTTTTGAGAAATCTTCGTACAACTTTTAACGAAGGTTACGCGTGCGGAAAAGTGTAAGAATCAAGATAGTTCACTTTTATATAGAGCAATACAAGAAGCTAAAACTTTTATATAGAACGTGTTACAGGTATATTAGTAATAATAATAAATACGCAATAGTTGTGTTCAAATACACTAGTAAAATAGAAATTTTTAGTGGTATAATATTTGATATAAAAACGTCAATAACGTTCAAACGAAATTTGGTGAATTACTGACGAATTTCGACCATTTCCGGGCCGCTTTACATATATGGTTTATTAAATTTACACATATTAATGTTCTCAACATCAACATATTAAAATGATTTTCGCACTCCGCATAACATAGTTAGCTGAAAAAGCTTAACCTACATAACAAGTAATTGTTTAAAATCCATTTTTAGAGACAATTGTACCCTTTGTCTTATAATTAGATCTGCGTTCAACTTGAAGCTCTAATTTGCAGTTTCTGAATAAAATTTCATCTCGTATTTTAGATGAAAAAGTTAGTCATTCGAGCAACGAAATATATATACCTATGATTTATGTTTTTTTCTTGACCAAATAATTGTGATAGGCAGAACTCATTGTGATAGGCAGAGTACCATGTAGTATATACTATGTAGTATATATCACTCAATATGAGAGGAGACCCATATTCCAATAGTGGAATGACAAATGGATCGATTATTATTATTATTATTATTTATATATTATATATCTACTCGAATATGCATATGAGACATCTGATTCCACATTAAAAGGAGTCATTACTAAACCCAAACACATGAAAACTACGTGCATTTATGCAGAGGAAAAGCTCATGTTTAGTAAGCATCTTATCAACTTAATGACCATTAAATGATTACTAAGTCAATATAAGCATTAAATATTTTTATGTTCAACAATGACGGCTTAGATACATTTCTATTTGGCTAACATTATAAATGATACAGGTATAAATATGCCTACATACATACATACATGTAACATAAATAAATAGAAACAATACAAAACCTAAACATTCCACATTCCAGCGACGTGTCACGCTACAATTAACTTCGCTTGGAATTTCTTTATCATTCCAAAAGAACTTGGTCCTAAACAAAGGACAATATTGCCACTAAAAGACAAAAATCTACAATCGCAACGTTTAAAAAACACTTGAATATCATTTTACATACATTTTACAAACATATATTATTAATATTACTGTTATATCACAAGTCAAGTCTTTTACGGGGTAGGCAGAGAGCACTGGGTGCCAAATATCTTTATCTTATCTATTTACCTTTATAAATATGTATACGTGTACACATGACAATACGTTCAATAGACAATATCTTGACACCTGCTGGTAAACAAATTCGCATAAAATTAATGTGCATCTAAATGTCATCTTCTTGTTCGCTGGTTAGCTGGGAAATATTTTTTGACATCTCTATCTATGTATTTATTTGAAACTAAAGTGCACATAAGTAAAGACTCGGCTTAAAAACTACATGTGTACATATAGTTGTTTTATACATCTAGACATAAGTACTTGTGCCTATCACGTAAATATTTGTTTTGTCTGACAATCGAACCCACGACTCCCGACTCAGTAATAATGACTCACTAGACTAACAGGTTTATCGAAGTATATGGACTATAAATAAATAAAAGGGTTTGAGATGAGACCTATTGTTCCAAGTTTGGGTATAAGGGATAAAGCTGTTGATGTAATATAACCGTTATCCGCTTTTAATTGCCAAGTTGCCTGTTCAGCGGGATTTTCACTTTCATTACGCCAATTAGGAGGTTCCTAGCTAATTATTGCTAATAAACGCTATCCAAAACCTCTTAATATATTTAAACGATATTATTAAACAATTTGAAGTAATTATTATTAAACTGCAAAGAAAAACATAATATGCCACGCCTGTAATCCTTGAAAAGGTTGCCTAAGGAGTGTACTTGAACTCCCACCGTTTACCAGTTACGTCTACGTCCCAGTATGCAGTAGGGATTAAGCCTATTTATTGCCATACACCGCGCACAAATCTAGACTCTGAACAACTAGGAATATCAAATTAGAAAAAACAAAACTTACCAATTATGCTCACCGTACGCATAAAAATGTAACTTTGTATGCATTTGATGTATAAAAATTGAATTAAGAATATAATTGTATTTTGTATGGGAAATAAACTTCATCATCTACTTCCGTCCACTGCAGGCCATAGGCCTCTCCAATGGCACGCCACTGAGCTTGATTTTCAGCTCTTCGCGTCCAACCACTGTCAGCCACTTCGCGTATATCGTCACTCCACCTAGCTGTAGGGCGTTCTACGCTACGTTTGCCAAGTCGCGATCTCCACTTTAGAACAAGTCTGCTCCAGCTGTTATCGGTTCTGCCATTATTATATTATTATACATTATTATTGTATTGTTATCTATGTTCTCTATGGTATAGCATGGATCAACCATAATATTATGTGTTTACTTTTCCAACTTGACGGACTTCTACATTCATCACTCTTATTACAATATATATCATATATTTTATCTATAACGTGTACATGTGTAATTATAGAGGTATATAATGTAAAGCATACTTCACTTGAAAGTAGGCAGAAACTAAAGATATTTTTAGTTAGTGACAGTGTTAGCACACCTATTAATTCAATTCGACTGTTTTATGTTTGCACGTATGAATAACTTGTAGATAGTCCAAATCGATTTAAAATATATGATTAATCGTACTATTTCATATAGATACAACTTCTGTGCGTACAGTGAAACAATACATAATATTTATTATAACACGCCCTACAACGCAGGTTCACAATGGTGTCAGCGCCATCTATGTAAATTGTTCGTAACTAGCAACTTTCACTCATGAAACGTTTCAGTGCGCTGAACGAAGTCTGGTCGTGGTGTGGAGTGCTCCCGACAGATGGCGTTACTATTCAACTTTTACCGACACTACACCATTTCTTTTTCTTTGTTGTTGTGTTCTAATAATATTAAAATCGAAAGAAAATTATTAAACACAAAACCTTTATAAGATATTGTACAATTTATATAGCTTAGAATTCCTATAATTGGTATTTTTAAATTGCATAATCCACTGCATAAATATGAAGCGTTTCGACCGCCGCGTTCAGGCACCGCGCCCCGCCTTCGGGCTGCTGACGTCACATGAGTGACGTCAGCAACTCGCTATACCGCCCTCTTTTCTCCCCTCTAACCGGAATTTTAATGTTGCCCTCAAAAGAACAATGGGCCTCGTTTTTTACAGTGCCCCTGTGTTATTTTGCAACGTAGCTTTAAATTTCGCCCTGTCAATAAAGTTGATTTTTTTACATTATTGATTAACGTGCGCCATTCCATATTAAGTCTCGACCGAGCGGCGTTACCTGATGTTGACATTGCCCGGACCGAAAAACAAATACTCAAGTTACAAATAACAAAGCTTCTGTGTTAGAGTATTAATTAGCGTTGTATTTCATACGGTTACGTAATATCCAAGTAAACAATAAACACTATTCTTTTATTAACCTTCGACTTATAATAGGCTGCTATGAGATATCAACGTATCAACTTTCAAAAGGATGAAACAGTTTCTTTTTTATTTAACGTTATGAAAACACGCCCACCTAGTTACGAGCATGTTTGATTAAACATCAGCTCGAAACACGCTTGTTCATATTGCTATTATATATTCACGCTAGGTTCCCTATGAGGTAGAGAGAGACTGCCAAGTGCCAAATATCTCGATTCTTGCGGACCAGCCACAACATGAACAAACATAATTCATGTTATAATTTTAATTAATTTTGTATAATATGATGAAAACTTATATTTAATTAATGAAATATCTTTATTGTAGGTACTACTATGTTCACCTGAATAAAATATATCTTTGAAAAAATAAATACCTTCACCTTGTGCAAACGTTCATTGTGTACAATAATAAAATTTTGTTCATTTATTTACTATTTTTTAAAGTATTTTATATTTATGTACTCTGTACATAAACATTTTCATTTTGCACACAAAACAGTATGAACAATATAAATAGATATTAATATAAACCATAATTTATAATAACGAAGAATGCTATTACAAGTATTACCTTCAGTTACATTATATTTTCTTTACCTTTATTGGGAGTATTACGACTTACTGTGGTCCTACAAGTATATCGAACAGTGGGAGAACCTTCACCGCGATGGCAACAAATTACAAGCCGACGTTATGACAACTTAATTGCCTTTATTCAGAAATAAGGCTTGGACAATATTCGCAAAGCAAATATATGCTTCCGTTGTAAAACTAGGGGCGGCTAGGGTTATCAAGCGGTTTATATTATGTATCATTATTATATACGATACACTCCATATTGTTCGCGTTGTCATCATTATCAACCCTTTTGTCATTGGTAAGGCCATAGTCTACTGCGCTAACCGAGCGCAAAGAATCGCAAAGAATCTGGTATGATGATATTATAATAATGTTACTGCTTAAAGTGCAGCACGAACCCCGGAAGAGAGTCGTAATTAAATTTTTTTTATAACTACGAGTAACTAAAGTAATATTATGAGGAGGAAGACCTTGACCGAGAAACTGATTGAAACAACACAGATGTAAAACTACTGATGCTAGCTAGAATTACAAAATTTGGACACTGGGTTCCTCTTACGGCCTAAGCAATAACAAGATAGAATTCTAGAAAGTCCAACTTCTAAGTTGAAAGTTTATATGGGGTGAGAAACAATCCATCTCTATTGACTTGAAATTTTGTACTTCGACTGTTTAACATAAATAAGAATTACATGAATCAATATTTATCAGGATTCATCATTTAACTGTTAAACAAGGATTTAAACTTTATACTGCTTAAAATATTTCGGTTAAGTGACATTCTTGAAAGACACATAAGCCGCAATAACAAATAGCTACATGTATTTGCAAATTCATCGTTTTCCAAAATTTTTCACCCAAATTAAATTAGGGTACAACATTTGTATTGTATCGTCAAAAAGGTAGCGTACAGAAGTATTGATTTTTTGGTAATTGTGCTATTCAAAGCTTAATTTTAATACGCAAAAATTATAATATATGTAGAAGTAAAGCTAGGGCGAATCGGTAGTTAAAAACATAATATGAAATCCTTAAGTGGCCAGATATCTCAAAGTGGATTTTCGATCTTTTTTAAAGAAAAACAATAAGAAACAAGCAAGCAGCTGGCATAAATTTCCGTTACCACCAACGGCGTCTGCTACTGACCTTGAACAAGACTAGGGATATCAATGTTAGTATCAATAATTATATTTAGTATATGTTGTTAGTAGGACTATAGGTTAATATCGTCCAGTAACAAGACCATAGGAGTGGGACTGTTAGTATATTTGGCCCGGTTAGAACATATAGTAAGATGGCTGTTAGCAATAATTTGTATCTGTCCTGTTTCCGAGCTACTCTCAGGAGACTGCTGTTGAGGATAGATAGTCGTATCTAGCATACACGTGAACACGACTACAGCCTTAAGACCGAAACACGAATTATTTTAAAAATTAAATAGATGCCGCGTTAGTGATCCCAGTGAATTGTATACAAAATCGAGAAATTTTTAAACATACCATTTTTAACGAAGTTAATGATCCAGAACTATCAATTCAAAATTCGAAACCACTTTCCCTCCTAATTACTTCATTACAACTCCGTATTCAATAGTGCCAATATTAATAAAAATTGGAAAAAGAATCCCAACGCACAATAGTTTTATTAATATTACACTGTCATACCAGGATCCTTGCGGGGGAGGCAGAGAGCACCGAAGTCAAATCTCCCTAACTGTAATACTGACCTGAAGTGCTTTTACTAAAGTCATCACTCTCTTCATACTTAAAGTTGGAACCCATGACCTCTTGCTTAGCAGTCGGCAGTTGCGCAACCGCTTGACCAAAGAAGCACTCATAGATATAGTATATCATATGTAGTCATAATCGTTCGTTTCTGTTAAGAATAATTTTCACAAGGCCAACCTACGAATTTATTGAAATAACTGATTTTTTCACCACATTACTAAACAATGGACGACCGTTTATAAAACAATTGAATTATTATATTGGCTGAACAACAATTCTCACCTTTACTTTATCTTATTTTAATACTTAATGAAAATATCTCGATGTATTTAAATAATTTTATTATCATAATTCGATGAATTATTAAGATATATAGTGGATACCTTTTTCACACGTACTCACCTACTTATATAAATTATATGATATTGCTATTGTGTTTAGAAGCGGCAAGTATTATATGTATATAAAAAAACCTGAAATTTATTGCTGTTACCTTACATACGTCTAAACATACAATGCTAATATTGATGGATGCGGGAACCAAACGAAATCAGGAGTTACCTATCGTAACAAAATAGGTCGGATACTGCCGGATGTCAGGATTCACGGGTCAGGATTCTCCGAAAGCGGGGTACATTTGAAAGAGAGTGATAAATGTAACAGTCGGTCAACTGACCTGTAAAAATAGATGAACACTCAATGCTCCCTGCCTACTCTGTAAGGGACCTGGAATAAGGATAAAAATATACATACGTCAATGTTATAAAATCCCCTTTAAAAATACTTTGCAGTCCTTACTCGCCGGTATCGAATATGTTTTATACTAATAAGTGTCTGTTTCAAGCGAGTTCAATAAAACTGCATTTTTAATCCGCTTCCCCGCATTGAAGTTGTGCGCAGGGTTGGCAGACTGACACACAAATTGATGCAGAGATTTTCTTCACTGTTACAGTCAGATACTTGGACTGAACATCCATTGAAATAACCTTGCTTATACACTACACTATATTTCTTGTTATATTACATTGGGCTTTCTGCAACATGTTGCAAATAATTATTTTTAATATTTGTATAGATTAATTTTGTCCATTTGCTTAAGCTCAATTAAGCTATATATATAAATACCTTTTTCTAACTGCGAATCCTACCAACCGATTAAAGTTTAAACTTACCTAAGGTAGGCAAAGAGCAAAATCTTAAAAACTTTTGTGTTAGCATAGATATAATAAAACATTGACCGCATACTAGCGTCTTGTTTAAATTAATTACCGCTCGAAGAATTAATCAATACTTGAAGCTTTTAAATGCTCTTTAGTAATAATAGAAACAGACACGGATACTTAGATACAATAGAATAATAGAAAGGGGTTGTTTCTATGCCTGTTTTCCCAAAGATTCGTTGATCAATTATATTATTGTTCAATTATTATATCATTACGTCAGGTCCCTTACAAGGCGTGCAGAGAGAATTAAGTATCAAAAAATCTCAATCTCTACATGCCTGACGTAATTCTTCTAAATATTAACAAATAAGATATTACTATTATGTCACGCCAGTTCCGTTAGGAAGTAGGCAGAAAGCACGGATAACAAAACAACTTCACCATTAGGGGCTTAACCTGTTTCTTCTAAGTATAAGAACAGATCTTATTAATTTATAAGGTAACTTTTGTACCCACGCAAGTTCCCTTAAGAAGTAGGCTAAGAGCACCAAGTGCCAAATGTATTGAACCTTACAAGTATTGACTTACTTCTTCTATTTATTAAAAAATAAATTAATTTATTATGTCATAAACTATGCAATATAAGATTAGATAGTGTGATGGTTCTATAGGAACTTTGTAATCAAGTTAGTAAATGAGTATGCAAATATCGTAATGAGAACGCGGCAATCTCGTAGCACAATCGTCTATGTACTCGGAGCTGGGACTACATTCGGCGGTGCGTGCGCGAGCCCACGTAGCCCGCGTAGCACCCCGTAGCACTGTTACATCATGTCAGGGCTCATTATATCTGCTACGAATTACTTAATCACTATTTATATATCCTTAGCATAATTAATAGTGTTTTAATGCATAATTAACAGTATGTTTGCCAGTCAGATGTCATCGAAACCGTCATGCGTAGGTATATGAAGTCAACGATAAGTAAGGTCTGGGGATAGAGATATTTAATAGTTTGGTGTGTTCTGCTTAGCCTGTAATAGATCTAAAGTGATAAGGAATTCTGTATATAGAGATTCGTTGTAATGTATAAGTTAAGTATAATCTATGTTCCTACGCGCTACGTTTTCAGAGGCACATACATTGTTATCTTGTGTAGATTTTTTAATTATTATCAAATTATCTTTTATATATCTGGATTTGCTTGAATTATTATGATACACACTCGGTAAACCCGATCTATTGAAGATGAAATCATATCTTTTGTTACTTATAAAATATAATATTGATTGACACATACATATATTCACGCCAAGCCCTTAACGTGTGAAGCAGAAAGCAATGAGTACCAAACATCTCTTTTCCTACAGACCTAATTTACGCTTGATTAATTTATATGTAAGGATTAGAGCAGCAACAACAGTTGGTAGTGACCGATACCTTGGGATTGCAGCTCAAAAATCGATTAAGTTTCAAAGCGGAGTTAAGGTCTCAAGGTGGAGTGCTCTCGTGGATTTTTTGAGTGTGTTGGATGTGTGCGGGGGCGCATGCGCGGGGCGGGGGCACGCGCTGACGTCACGCGGCGCGGCCGGGGCGGCGCGCCAGTGCCTGCCGCGACCGCGCCACCAAGCACGCGGCTCCCGCCCCGAGCTCTCTCAACAATCACGAGCTTCCGATGTTAATTCTATACAACAACAACCGATCAGAGCAAAGTAGCCCGACCAGCCGGGCCCGGCCCTCCCGGCGCCGCACCACGTGATCTGATCAGTGACATACGCGAGAGTATTGTGGCGCGCTCATCTTGAATACTAAATCATCATAAGTATTCCTTAGTATAGCCCACTTTGAGATAGCTGTCAATGTAGAGCAATGACGGATATCCATTAGGTACAGTGTTTTCCAATGTTCTGTACTGATTGTAAGGCTAAGTAATCACTTCCTGTGTCACTAGAGCTGTGTATGTATTGCATTGTATATAAAGTTTCATTGATGGTTTAAGATTGCTTCTGCAAGAACACCCACTATGCAGATCATAGTACCTAAATCCTTTTTAATTTCTTGTACTGTTTATAAAAAGACAAACTGTCAATGAACCATCTTGCAAATATATAAGCATAACCCTAATAACTTTATCTGAAACAGCCTAATTGGAAATTATATTTATGTCATTAATTTACAATTCAATTAATTGAGTTTAAGAGACAGATTTTTTGTAATTACTTTTATTTAATCAATTAAATTTGTTGTATTAATTAATTAAAGTGGCCGTCTCTCTGTGTCAATGCGCACTACACTGCACTTGCGCACTTTTGTGCAGTATCATACAATTTCATTTATATGTATTAGTTTTAATTCATATGTTCACTAGATATACATGTATAATGTATATTCATGGTATTTGTGTCATCATATTAGTATGTCATGTAATGTGTATACTGTATATATTTTTTATATTTGTCAACTGCACAATGTATAACTGTACAAGTATGTGTATATATAGGTACATACAATATACATACATACAATATACATACATTTAGACACTTGTACATACACATACACATACATACGTACATATACAAGTATATATATACATATGTATATGTACATATGTATATACATTCATATATAAAAATTCAATAAACTCAGTTTATTCATCCCATAGCACAATTGACTTTTTCATACATCGACGACTTCAGCATACTTAGCTCCTTATTAACGTTCATCATAAGAGCGTCATGTGATCTCTAATATTTAATTCATAAGTATAAAACTGGTCAATGAACTCCAACTCGATCACTCGTTAAATGCCAGATCAATAGAGGGATGCATATTTAAGGGCCTATTTACAAAAGCGACGGCATACATATTATGTACATATAATATATTGTTGCCAGTACATGTGACATGTAGACAAATTTTGTTTTTGGCGTCTATAGAATATATTTGTTATTACACAGCACTCGCTTGCCGGCCTCGTATGTAATTCTGATGTAAAAAAGATTTTGAGTAGGAAAGAGAGAATTGATGTAAAAATGAGAAAGGGCATATTGAGGGAATGGCTGATGCAATAATAGGAGTAACAAAGAACATATACAGTGCGAATGTTGGTAGATGCAAGTTCCCAGGGAGGATAAGACTCACCCACAAACAGCCCTAGCTGACCAATAGGCCAGATGCTGACTGCTTTGGATGTCAGAATCTGCGAAATCATCGTGTATGGATGAAGAGGAATAAATTTAGAAGAAGTACGGCAGATCTCTAGGGACAGAGATACTCGTATATAGCACTCGGTGCTCTCTATCCACTACGCAAGGGATCTGGCGTGAAGGATGTACTATATGGCATCTATGTTATGCGTGTCATCCCTATATCCAATTTCGTTCGTTCCACTCTGCCAGTGATTGGCAATAGGCTCACCGCCTGTTCCAGAGGACGTAAACGTAACTGGTGAAACGTGGGAGTGTACTAT
>DWME01000815.1:0-29464 GCA_018244795.1 Parelbella ahira ahira
ATTAAACTATCAGTTGGAGACGGCAAAAGTAAGTTATGTTCTTTAAATAAACACAATGTTCTTAAAGAAGAAGGTTTCCCGCGCGAACTTGACAGACTGGCGTCGACCTCCGAAGAGGAGGAAGGCGACTAGGCCGGCAAGTAGACGGGAACGCGGTATAGACCTACCACCGCCGCCTAAGGCGGGGTGTTCACCACCTTGGAGCAGTTGTCCCCTGGAGAACTACTCGGGTAGAGAGGAATTCCTCGGGCCCGTAATTCTCACGCAGCGCCATTGGTGCCGCCGCCAATACAATCCATCCATCCATCTATATAGTATATTCAATGTTTCTCTTTGCTCGATCACCCTATTATCTGCCTGCACTATGTCTTATAATGGTATTGATTATACCGACGCTCTGACAGAAAAAATCTATTTAATACATATATTTTATAATCTCAGCTGGAAAGACAGCACATTCAAGAAGTTATAAAGGCGGAATCGGCGGCGAGGGAGTCCCTGTTGATAGAGAGGTCTTTGAAATTACGAACAGCAAGACTGAAAGCCATAGCTGCAGAGATGAAGCTGCCCTCCACGCATCCCGGCTTGCAGTTCAACTTCGAGGAGGCCCGGGCCCAAGAATACATGAATCAATATCAGAACTAACATTAATATATTGGTATAGTTGAAAAATGTTAATTATCTTCAAAGCTCCCAGTAGGCAAGTGTCCTGGAAGAGTGAGTATTGATAAAGTAAGTATCGTATATATTTATGCGATAATTTAGACATTAATGGATTGCGTAAACAGTATTAGTGTTGCATTTATACTACTTTATTTGACATGATAAACAAGTTATTACGGTTACAAGGGTGCTCTCGTGTAAACTTTCTCCCTTCAAGCCCTTTAATCCTTAGCCTCTATCTTTTCCCTCTTCTCCTCCCCTTTGTCATAATCCTTCCCCATCTGCTCTTTCTTGACGTCGCCGTGGTCTCTCCTTATTTCGATATGTCACGCCAATAGTAATGCGTAGAACAAATTAATGTAATCGCATTGAGAGACTGTTTAAAGAGAATTTTATCTATTAATTTGATTGTACTTTTAGCATGTAACAAACATATTTATATTATTTTTTCAACAAAAAGATAATTGGTTATTTTACAGATAATAGCAAGTAGAATTTAATAGGAAAACAAGAAATACATGAGGGAGGGAACGAGATCCTATTAGTTTAATAATTTTTCATTTTAAGAAATCAAAGACTGAATGTGTAGGTTTTAATTTATTTGTATATGTGTAGGAAACGTTAAAAATTTTAAATAACACCTGCCTTTATTTTATATGTGTACGTAAATTATTGTAGAACTGTTTGGTTATTTACTACTATTGTATTATTTACTACTACTGTATTATTTACTACTATTGTATTATTTACTACTACTGTATTATTTACTACTACTGTATTAGTTACTACTATTGTATTATTTACTGCTATTGTATTATTTACCGCTATTGTATTATTTACTGCTAATGTAATATTTACTGCTAATGTAATATTTTTTGTTAATAACTTATTCAATGTTTTTAGACCTAATTTCAATAGTATACACTTCCTATGTTTTTGATGTGTTACATCTTTTCTCTCGCTTTCCTGCAATCTGTATGAGTGATGTCGTATAAAGGGACGGCAGTGTTTAACTGGAAGCGGGGACGCGCTTTCCGATTTCGTGATTTTCCTAAAAATGTATACTGACAGGCAACACTATGTGAGTGTGTGTGACGAGAAAGGGAAATAGAGAAGGGGAACTCATCAGCCGTGCGCCTGTTCCATAGTGTTTTGTATAAAGTGTGCCGTTATAAAAACTATATGTGTAAACAGTATTAATAAATGTAGGTATTTATTGTGGATAATAAGTGTCTAATAAAAGTGCAGATAATTCATAAAAAGACTTCATTTTCTCAGGATGTAATATAAATATTACTTATTACCAAGGTGATATGTCCGATGTTAAACATATGCGACTACCGTGAGGCTTTTATTTTTTGTTTTTATTTGAAATACATATATATTTAAATATCACGAAATATGTTACTATAAAATTAGTTCTAATTGTTTATCTTCTACCTTAACGTTTTGTACTGTTATTGATTACGTTTCAAATTAAACAAGTATTATGAACTTCTTCTATATTGCTAGATTTTAAGAGAAAATAGTTTCTATAAACTTGTCATAACTTTGTTCCCATCGATGAAATTTATAATAGTATTGATGTTATTTTTATGTGTTTGCCTTTTAAAGCTACTTTGATTTACTGTCGCGATGAAAGTGTTCAGATGTTAAAAGATTTACGATTCCACCCGTCCCGTACTAAACCAAAAAAATATTCCTATCCCATAAAAGTCCATATGACCTGTAAGTGTTGGGACGTAAATGTTTAAAAATAGGTTTAAAATACATTCTTGCGTCAGATCTTTCAGAAATAATGGTAGTATTGTCGCCTTGAAGTATAAATATTTAGTGTAGGTGTTGCCATGACGAAAAATATACATAGTTATTTTCGGTAATGATGAGTGGGCGTCATTTTGTAGTGCCAACAACTTGATATATGTACCCTATATACATTGTTACTCACAGCTTGCAATGTTTACGTGGAACAAAGAATTCGATATCTACTCGAAGAATAACCGAAGACTAATCTAGTGTCCTTCATTTTGAACCATGGAATGAATAATATACCTTGATAGGATATATTTAGATTGAAAAGCAGAAAAACCTGTTGTGACATACAACAACTTGGGCAAAGGTGTCAAAGTATTGCTGACCTATCTTATTGCTTTTAAAATGTGCATTGTCTATGTGATTTTGTTGTACATTAAAGAATAAATGTATTATTTTTGTATTGTACTGATATAACGGCGGCCATTTTACTTTGTTATAATGTAAATAGTGTTGGTGTGTTATATTTTGTTATAGTGTGTGTAAGGGGTGTCGTTCACGTCGACTTTGCTGTGGTGCAGTACGTTCGCAGGGTCGCATACCCCCTCCCCACTTTTTTTTATCTGATCTCATCGTGCATTACTGCGTACACACTTATTAGCAATACTGAATCTCGTCTATTGCGCGTCGCTAATGCAACTAAACGGCGCGAGTTCGTGATATCATGAAACGAATGGCATATAATATGCTACTGTACGGGTGCAAAAAGTCGCAGTAGACGATCTTCCTTAGGATAGGAACAGAAAATGCAACCGAATTTTCTAGATTTTTTACGTTTTTATCGATGTTTTTGTCTTTTTATATATTCAGTTTGTATAAAGTTTGAATTAATATGTATGTGTGTGTTGTATATTGAACTGAGCTAATCAAGGATCTATATGTATAAGAAAAATAAACACTGGATTAAATAAGAAAAATTTGTATATTTTACCTGATCGCATTTTACAATTGATTAAATTATAATTCATTAATAAAATTATTATAATTAATATGCATTTGTACAATTTCACTATGCCTAACTAAAACTACGACATCTAGAAAATATATTACACATTGCTAATTTACAACATGCTTTTTACATTGATATATTAATACGTACGTACCTACCGCTATGTATATTTAACGTACAATGTCGACATTTACATTGGAATACAAGTTTCGTTTGATAAACATCACGCGAATTCACATCATTCTTCGAGGCCTTTAGAAATACCTAGATTCGTATACTATTCGATGAAGTAGGCATTATTTTTCATGCGCCATTTTTCCGGTCGAATACAATAGGTTTATTGATAGTAAGTATATTACTTTTTTAACTTTAATGCCTATATAAACTCCACCGTGCCCTTACAGCACCACCCAGCGAACAATTTCGGAACGAATGTATGTCTATAACAGGTTAGGTTAATTTTCGGGCAAATTTAAAAGGATAAATATTTCTATAACACCTATATATAATGATTTCATGTAGTTAGGATTTATTTAGATGAGTCAAGCAGCGTCATGTTTATCAGCGAAACTTTTGATGTACTCGCGTTACGTACATCCTATGGAATTAAGTTAAAATGTTTAGTGATAATAAGCCACGTAAAAAGACGAGCGTCGAAACAACTCTGCATTTATAGGTAGTAGTATGTATACTTAATTGAGCGTAACGCTAATTAAATTACTGAATCAGTCGTTAATAGTTCACGTCTAAATCTCCAATTAAAATTTCCCTATAATGTTATGTGATCTGGGCCTAATACTTAGTAGTTCATGTAAAGTAGTGCAAGGAACATTGAAATGTTTTCGTATAGTTATCTCACTTATCAGTTAATACCACAATATGCAGTGTACGATTACTTAAATAATACATTTTGCGACACATCAATTAGGCTTTAATAAATACCATCAGATACAGCGTGACCGATACTAATCGAATTAGTTTGGAATGTAAACTCACACAAGTGATTTGAAGTAATGAGTCTCACATAGACTTTCTTTCTTTCTCAACAGGTTTGTTAGTCGCGAGCCGTTATTATGTTTCCGTTGCCTTCATTATAGAAACCGACATTCTGTCTTATACATTAACACATACACAAACTACGAATTACGTTACTGTTTGCAAAATTGTATAAAACTGGACGGACAACTCAACTCACTACGGCATATGAGCATCCAGCTATATTAAAATCGCACTAATCGATGCAAACACCGACCTTGAAACAAAAATTGAGACAGCCTTCGTTTCATTGGAACGTTTGTAAATTCTAAGTTTAAAATCTGTTTTTTTTTTTTTAATTATTTTATCATTGGCAGTGTGTGTCGATGTATACAATGTTCTAAATCAGTTTTCTTTGGTAACGTTGCACTCCATCGTTGAACGGAGCGTACAAGTCTCAATCGTTTGGTCACGATCAGTCACAAATGGTTTCGTGAAATATTAGTCTTCTGCGATAGCATCATGTAGTCAACCAACACTTACTAACAATGCTGTTATGATTAAGTACATAAAGTTATTTTTACAGCGTTAGCAACACTTATTTTCAACATGGCGTCTCTAAAACGTTCTTCTCGTCCGATAACCTAGTCATTTATTGTCTTTCTGATATCGAACCTCGTTCTATAGAGTTGAAAAACAATGCCACCAAACCCAGCCGCTGCAGCTACGATGGTCTTCTCCATCTGACATTGCTTTCGGACCAGCCCCAATGCTACCAGGGAGTCCCGTGATGGGTTCGCCACCAGCATGCTAAGCATGAGGTTATATTTGCAGCGCGGCCAGCGACTGTGTGGCGGAGGCGTGGGGGGCAATGGGCGTGAGGGGCGTGAGAGGGGTGGTGGTGGCAGAGTGCGGCACAGTGGTCGCGGGCGTGACCGGGTCCGGGGGCGGCTCCGCGGCTCGCACCAGCGCTCGTCTCAGTTCGTGCGCTCGTGCCGCCAGCGTCCTCGCGGATTCCGCCATCTCTGCGACGGCACTCGCGCAGGGGAACTGCTGCGCGGCCGCCTTCGTCTTGGCCACGGTGTTCGCCAGCGCCTCCGACAGGGCGTCCGAACACCGCAGTGCCTTGGCTTTCAGACCCGCGTGTTGAGCGCTCCTGTAAACCCACAACATGTATTGATATTATTGTCCTGTTTTAACGTTATAACTCGCAGACGTTAACTGGGCACCTCGCTATGATGACGTAATAGGGAGGTACTAACTGCATGGAAAGCATCTTTAGAAATATCATACTTTCAACTATTTTAGTATGCAAACACTCGCACGCTTGGATATCGATGCCTATGTTACTGTCTGTATTGGAGGTATTTGTAGACGGTGTGAGTGGGCGGGAGGAGAAGCATATTCTTCGCAAGTGCCCAATTAAGTTAACGGTGTTGTATGAATTAAAATATCTACCGGATTAGATAATATGAAATACATAGTTAAGTATACAAAACGCACCTGTGCACCGTGTCCCCGACGTGGACTATCCGGTGTGCGCTGAGCACGACGAACTTGCCGTGCGCGAGGAAGACGTCGGGCGGCTGGCCCATGTCGATGGTCCGGAGGAAGGCCTCGACGGCGGTGGCGAGGTGCGCGCCGTACGTGGCGGTCTGCGCCGCGTAGAACGCCGCCAGCTGCCGGTCGTCGGCCGGCAGCCGCGTCGCCGCCGCCACCGCGCTCACCTGCGTTTATAATCTTTCATCAGGGCGATTTCAGGAAAGTGTAAGAAAAGGGTGATAAAGTGGAAGAAGCAGGTGAGGTATATAAGAATGAACATCGGACATTCGGTGCTCCTTGCGTGAAACACCGAGACTGTACTATGTCGATGAATATTTTAGACGGAGCTGCCGGCTATCTGTTTCCCCGTGGTACCTCGCCCGCGTGGTCGGCGTCGCGCACGAGCGCGTCGAAGGAGGCGCGCAGCTTGTCGGGCAGCGCGGCGCGGATCTCGGCGTTGCGCCGCCCCACCGCCGCGCGCGACTCCAGCCGCACGTAGTCGTACTCCTCCGTCCACTCGTGCTCCGCGCCCGCCGCCGCCGCCGACCGCCTGCGCCACGTAACGAATTTACATATTATTAAATTATAGCGTATGGCCACAATCGCAGCTATTGGTTAGTGCAAATGCGTCGTAACAGGGACACACATGCCTAGGAAGAACCTGTTCATACTTACTTCGAAAGGTCCTAGGTTATGTGTGTCCGTAAATACAGACACTTAAAAAGTAACCGTAACCAGTGGCGATCGTGTACAACATACTTATAGTCGAATTTGATTGACTAGCGGTTTAGGGTTGCGGTCACAAATGCATCACAAAATAAATTATATAAGAGCATGTTTTAAAATTGAGAGTTATCAACTGAAAACGAATTTAGTGTACGTCACGATTTTAATTTGGTAGTTTAATTAATTAATTTAATTTGGTAGTTAAATTATAATTTAAGACGGTATTAGCAAACAAATAAGATGGTCACCGGAAGAGTAGCGAGGCGTTCCCGTGTATGAAGGAGGCGGCGCGGCGCACGTCCTCGGTGAGCGAGCGCGCGCACGCCACCAGCTGGTCCAGCGCGTCCTGCGAGCCGTCCGTGGGCTCGCGCTCGCGCTCCAGCCGCTCCGCCGCCCAGTCGCCCGCGTCCAGCGCGCTCGTCGCCTCGTGCGTGATGCGCTCCGCGTCCTTCAGCGCCTTCACCAGCGGCCGTAGCTTCACTGCGATACCTGCCAGAAAATTTGTACCTTTATTAACACCAAACATTGCTAATGTGTAACACTTTCAAGAATTTATGTACAAAATAATATGGTAAATTGAAAATATGGACTGCAATTTAACTACTTTCTGTTTTGTAATATCGGAGTCCGTTTCATACCTACTGAAATCGTTATAGAATTGTATGGTAGAACACTGCAAATGTTAACAAATTCTTTCAAAGCTTAATATACCTATCCTAGGAATGACAAAGTAATGTGTGGTTAGTGACCTTTGTCTTGTGCATCGTGCGCGTTGGCCAGCGTGGCGTCGGCGAAGACGGCGAGGTCGTGCAGCGCGGCGCGCAGGCGCGCGCCCGCCACGCGCACGTCCAGCAGCCGCGGCCGCAGCGCGCCGCGCCGCCGCCAGCCCGGCCGCACGTACGACAGCAGCCGCGACACCGCCGCCGACGCCTCCTCCTGCCCCAGACACACGTCATCAATATACTTCTCTTACTGTGCCTACATACGTTCGAAAAGGATTTCATACATAATATGTCCATATGTACTTTACATACACACAAACATTCATACAAACACACTTCCTTACATACATAGGTTTCCAGTGGTGTACGTGAGCGTAATTATATTCAATGGGCTTAATCTTCAGCTCTACGTATCCGACCACTATTTGGCATTGTGCTACGGTGTTACATATGCAAGGTGTGTTACAACTGATATGTTTTTCCCGCCAAAATAAACATCTTTACTACCTGCAGTTAGTGACTTGCCAAGCGGTTCTTTGCATCTATAATCTACAAGGTATTTTTCTCATAAGGAGACCGATTGACACGTAGTACCTACCTAGGACCTAGTACCTAGTACTATATAATGAAAAATTCCGTTCCAAATATAACAATAAAAATTGCATCATATCTAAATGATAACGTTTGGCAATGATTGATCTGATTTGGTATCTACCCTTGAATACTGTGACGCAGTTTTAATAATCTGTCGCCTTTGATAAAATCATTCTGCATATGGCACGTCCTTGTCATGTGTCAAATATATGATACATATGTAGTGGCTCACCTGCAACCTTTCCAAAGCTTCCAAGGCGGCGTCACAAGGTAAGGGAAGAGCGCGAGACCGGGGCACGTCGTACGTGCTAGACGCCGACGCCGCTGAGTTGGCAGAGCTGCCCGAATTGGCTGAAGCACTCGATGTAGCTGACGTGAGGGACCCCGTGCCGCTACACGCGGAATCCGCACTCGCGGGTCTGGGGGCCCGTGGAGCGTCGTACCATTCCGCAGTGGGTCGCGGGCAATCGTACGTACCCAGTCGATTGACGGGCATGGGCGCCCGCGGCACGTCATAGTGGGAACACTCTTCGATCTGAAACAGAATAATAAATATTTAGACTGTTATTTAGCACTGCAATTATTTCTCTCGATGTAGATTATATACTAAATGATAATTTAATTAATATGACAACACCTTCAGGTAAAGACTTACTTTAGTGAAAGCTGGCGACTGCTGAGCCGGGAGTGGCTGGTGCGCCACAGGGGCCGGTGTCCTGGCGCGCCGTCTTTGCAACGCGGTGCTTCCATCAAACACGCCAGCCACAATCCGCAATCTGTTCCCCGGGCATATTCCCTGAAACCAGCCAAAAGTAATCATTGAAATCATCATTCTCTGATTTTTTTATATTAAAAGACATGACAAAGACGCAAATGGCCCATATGATAGTAGGTAGTCACCGTCGCCTATGGACATTGCAACATCAGAGAGATTATCATTGTTTTGCCTGCCTCAAAGACAACACACTGCTAACTCCCGGCTTGACGTCATACATCAAAACGAGCTGGGACCAAGGCGAAACACGTCACCGAGGCGCAAAAACGGCCGGTGACCTCACCGAGCACACTGGCTGTGACCGAAACAAGGTCTTCTCAAAATTATACGTAGTTATCCTCACTTACAAAACGAATGCCTACTTGAAAAAATTTCTCATTTTAAGGAAGTTCATTCACTGCTCAAATGAATCATTACTTTATTTTATTTGTGTAACGTGTAATGTGTACGTACAAGCTATTTTATTTTATTTGTGTAATACGGGAAGACAGTAAAAATTTACGAGTTTTATAAACAACTTGGAGATTTCCGAACAATATACATGTCATTGCACATATTTATTTCCAAAATAGTTTTTGCTGCAAATATGAAAAACTATAATGAAATGATAATAACTATCGTACGATAAATAGTGTTTCCACCAGAATGAAAACAACAAACAGATAAATAAAGTATGAACTTCTTAGGTACAAATAGAATCTCTTTATCACTAAAGTATCCTACCTGCAGCGGTCTACGCTTACCTGTCGCCCCCGCAGCGAGCAGAGCCACCAGCCCTCGCTGCCGCCCGTGTTCTGCTCCAGCACGGTGAGCAGGTCGCCACGCCGGAAGGCCAGCTCGTCCGGTGACTCCGCTATGTTGTCGTACAGAGCTCGCGCCATACACTGCAGACAAACACAAAATATTATTTATCACCTTAACTCAAGTATGTTTCATATTTATTTATTGTTATCATGCTTAAGACTAGTTCTTACATACTTTGTATCTGCATGAACGCAGTCAGAGCATATCAACAAAAGTAATCATTATAGAATGTAATGTCTACGTTTTCGGGGCAGCCCGATTAGTACCGGACCTGTACGTAGTAATACTTCATAAACGATTGCCGATTGCAGCGAGGCTAACAGCAAATAATAAACAATTCTCTGTATACTTCGTAAGGGGAATTCTGAGAGGACCTCAGCCACGCAAATGGCTTATTGTTGGAAAACAGATTGCCATGTCGTAGAAGAACAAAAAAAATGTCGTAAGAGAACTGACAAAATGAAATAATAATAACTATAAGTGTAAAACATAGGGGAACAAAATGCGTAAATGCCCACTAGTTGCTTAAAACTCGAAGTTAACACCGAAAATATTTTTAACCTAAATTAATAAGAGACAAGACAAGGAGAAATAAATCAAGCTTAACAATGACGTATTGGAAAGCTTCAAAAGTTCGATTCCGAATGCCATGAGGTTCGATTTCAACATTTTTATATTGCCCTACTCGCGCTTTAAAATGTGGTAATGCTATAAATCTTTCTCATCCAATAAAAGGAACATCAAAAGCGTCGTCCCTATAATTTTGATTTCATAAGTCAATTTAACTTTCACCGGTATAGCTAAGGGTCTGCCAGATAAGCAATAAAGGGCTTAAGGATACTAGAAGAAATTCATTAAACATAATAAAGAAGAAATATAAAAATCCTACAACATTCTTGATACATTCGTAGTAATGGAATTGGTTACCATCTCCATATTTATATCATCATACAAAAAATTGTATTACTGAAATATAATATGCTACACCATCAGCTGCCACGTAAATATTACTTATGCGGTCGAATAACAGACTTTAAATAGTTTAAATCGAGGGGAACGTGAACGCAATCGCACCTTTTGGGAGCAAGCTTCCAATGAACATTTGAATTTGACACCTTCGAGCCCATATAACTAAGTAGTCGCGCACGTGGCACGAACCAGTTTTTTTTTCAATACTCTTCATAAAATCAAGAATGCAGCTGTTGAAAAATATGTTACGGCTAAAGATAGTCGCGAATATAAACTCGGTACGGCTAATGTTACGTCTAGATTTGATCGTGTGATAATGTTTATGTTTAACGGGTTACCTTAGAGAATAACGGAAATCTAATGGTTAAAATATTCATAATTAGGTTACTTCGTATCTTTTAGACCAAATGCTTAAAATAGAAGAAAAACTAACTTAACCTTTAACAGTTACATTATTGTAACAAGCAAATGTTCGACATTTCTGTTGGTTATTATAGTAAGACTTATTCTCGAAATTGGTTTTGATCACGAAGAAAATACGTCCCTGCTCTTCAATTGCTGTATTAATTATCTTGTTTTAATTCAAATTCTCGTGTTCTAAATTTTTTAAAATATTCAATCAAATTATGTCATCGACATGAAAAAGGTTTTAATATCAGCCAGTGGTATGTAACAGATGCTATTATGTCGTAAGGATGCAGTCTAAAATTTAACCGGTTTAAGATTAAATCATTATGGTAAAAAAACATTGAATCGAACTTCAGCCAACGATTAAATGTAAACTTGACATTAACAGGTCAATCTTAAATTTATATGATGCCGTTCTTTACATGCGACATATACCTACCTACACAACTAGGGATTACCTTGTTATGTCCACGGTTGGAAAAACGCAGTATGACACAACACAACACAGCACGTACACACTATTTTCAATCCATGTCTGAATATATTATCTAAGACAAAACATATACATATTATGTATATTCACAATGACATGCATTTTCTTGATGGTAAAATAAATTACTCATTAACTTAAGAAATACTCACCGAATCTTAGCATTTGTATTGTTATTATAATATGTATAACATCACGCTAGGACCCATACGAGGTATACGAAGACCACCGAGTGTCAAATTACCTATCATTACAAACCGGACGTGCTTCTTAGAATTTGTGGAAAATCGTATCGAAACAATTCCATATTAATATAGGTTAACGAAGAGATGTAGATCAAGACATCAGGATTAATCTTAAATCGAACTATGTAGGGAATAGAGTGGCGACTTGTGTAGCGACTAATGTGACGACTGGTATGACGACTGGTGTAGCAATTGATATGGCGACTGATATGACGACTGATATGGCAACTGGTGTGGCGACTGGTGTAGCGACAAGTATACCGACTGGTGTGGTGAGTATGGTGATAATGATGGCCTGCATTGTGCAACGTTGTGGGCGCGCGTTGGGGCAGGCCATGTCCGTTTCCGACACACGCAACCGTTTATGCAACGAGATAAAGCGAACTATCATTTCGCCAGTCACAATTGCAATGTTTGCCGACCCGCACTTGGCTGAGATAAAATTAAAAACTACCAAATATTGCTAATAACACTTACAATGTTTGCTAATCTGCATTAGGCCAACGTGGTATTATACCATAGTGTTAACCCTTCTCATTCTAAGAGAACTATGTTCAACAGCGGAAAGATAAAAGGGTTGATACTGATGATATATCATAATGGTTTCGAAATTTTTAAAGTGTAAATATATGGAAAATTACGTATATTATTATTATGTACGACGTAAGCCAAGAGCATAATTACAAATATGTATTTGCTATTTCATTCTTACATCAAGCAACTGAATGGTGACAACAGACAAAGCTTTTATCTGTAACATCACGCCTGTAATCCCCGAAGGGTTAGGCAGAGGAGTGTAGTACGCTCCCACGTTTTACCAGTTACGTTTAAGTCCCATGGAATAGGTGGTGAGCTTATTGCCATACACCGGCACAATTCCGGACTCCGAGTCACTACAAAAAATTCTAAATAAGAAAAATCCAACATAGCACGCTCGGGATTTGAACCCAGGACCTCCCGATCGACAGTCGTGCTTGCAATCGCTCGATTATTCGAGCGAGGCAGTCGCTTTTTTCTGTAGTGTAAAATTTCGGTCTTTGATAGAATACATATGATTATAAACCCGAAAATTAATTGATATCGACCGAAAATAATGCAAACATAATCCGAAAATACTTGAAAGATAGTACTTTCGATCTTGTCCAATTTATTTATTTTGTTTGAAAATGTTTTTTTAACGTTTTTCTTGTTTATAAAAGAAATAATATTTTTAACGTAGCACTTTTAATATTTTGGTTTTTTTTTTTCTTTTTCAATAAAAGATATTATTTATATTTTCAACATACATATATACATAGGTGTTAGTTTTTTATAAACATGTTATTCAAAATATGCACATGTTTTAAATATTTTTATATCCCAAAATACGTAAATGTCACTTTAATTAAAATATGTTATTTTTTCACAATGTACAGGCGTCGTTTTTCAAAAAATGATAGACACATCTAAATATTTAACTACATACCCCTCTCTCAGACACCTGGCGCGCATTTCTCTCTTTATACGCCTTGCAGTTGCACATCACGACATAAAACGTAATTATCTATACTACACACACACCGCACAAGGTATTTAATTGCACATAGAAATTGAACCAGAATAATGTACCGGAAAAACGTGGTGTCAAGGCGAAGAACCGAACGCGACTGATGGTATTAGCATCAAAACAAGTCAATATACGAAGGCATTCAATGGAATGAGAGTTATTATAATATATAAACGATAACATGAGTCAGTTCGAAGACGACGTCAAAGGTTCAGTTGTTCGTAGATCACGGGAATTATTTTGACTGTGCAAGTGATAATATGGTCACGTAGTACCATGTTATTACGTAATTATATAGTGATCGTCACGTTAATTCCTTTACGGAGTAGACAGATCTCTGGTGTGTAAGTATCCACTGACCTGATGCGCTTAACCTAAGGAAAGCTTGACATTATAATATATACCGGTAAGATGAAATAATAGTGACATATTTAAGATTATACCATCACGCCAGGTCTCTTGCGGGGCAGGCAGAGAAAAATAATAATTACTATTGCAAGCTAATCATTATTTATCGTATAAAAAACGAAAAAAATATAATGATATATTTTTTACACAATTTACAAAAGCGCATTACAAAATGACCAATGTGAGAAATGTGTGGACATCATACAATTTTTATTAACAAACATTGTTATTGCAAATTTTAAAATTTTACGCTTACAGGAAAAGTTCGAGTTTCTCTGAACAAAGAGATGCTTTAGAGCAAAGAGACGACTAGAGTGCACATGACACAAACTAATGTATATACAATAAGATATATGATAAAGTAGAATGTATAGATTAGAAGTATAATGGGACCTAACTGGTGAATCGTGTGAGTGCACTACTCTTCTCTGGCTACCTCAATGAGGAAATACAGGCGTGATATTACGTTCTTTGTATAAATAAAACGGTAGATACAGGAACTGACCTAAAATAGACATTGCCACCATATATGTTATGTACCTCTATACGTATCTTAGAAGCTCTGTCGATCTGAAAGTATGACAAGGATGCTGCGAGGCGGAGAGTGAATCACGAGGCGAGGTATTCGCTGAATCCGAGCTTCGCGTTACGCACTACTCTTCGGCTCCAATCGCACAGCCGATGAGGTCACTGACCGAGTCTCGCTGCTGAGATAACAAAGCAGCGCTAATGAATGACTTTACAAAGTTCTCTTTGCAATAAACTTTGATTTTAGTAAAGCTTTCTGTTCAACATTATTGGCTTAAGTGAAACACTCATAAAAATTTAAGATAAATATAAATCATGTATGATCAGTTGGTGCTCTCTGTCTAACCCGTTAGAAACCTGGATTGAAGATAATATAATAATAATAATAATTGTCGACATGTTTTAAAAGTCCGTATAACGTTCTGGTATAGAACAGTCACCCTACGTTATGGGACAAAACTTTTGGGAGTCCCCTTAGCAACATTTCTCTCGTAAAGTCAAATTAAATAGCAGTTTGACAATTAAGTTTTTAACCCCATCTTTATCACACAGTTTAGAATATTTGTTAACAATTAGACTAGATTAACATCTTCAATGTAATTATTTTAAGGACACAACGATTATTATTATCACAATAAACTATATTTGAAATTTCATCTTAGATAATTTATTTTTATATATAAAACACATTTACGTCAATGTCTTAACGTACGACAAATGTACATGATCGAAACAGATAAAATAAAACATGAATATTTTTAATTTTTTCTTATCGATCGCATAAAAATAACAGCAAGCAAGCCTTTTCGGTCCTTTAATCTTTAATCGTCTTGGTTATTATTGATTTCATTTTATTTTGGCTGGAATATATGTAAATTGCGATTCCATTAAACAAATCAATTGTTAACGCCAAATTCAGAGTTCATGTTTATTTACAAAGGACAACAGGAAACAACTGAGATCAGGTTTGCTCATGTTCAAAAGTAAACATGACTACACACACTTCTTTATATATATAGTTGATTCTCTCATATTGCTTTGTGGAAATTAAAGAAAGAACTGTTGTATTATTACCGATACACATGAAAACCGCAGTACCCGATGCATTAAACCTACAAGTTTGAGGTCAGCTTGTGGTGACACAGAAGTAATGGACTAAAATAGACTAACCTATTATTTTTCACGTGAACAAACAAGTTAGACGAGCAACGAAAATATTTATGACAATATTTTTCCAGTTAAAAATTAAAAATAGTTTTATTACTTGTACTAATAATAGCTATCTGTTTAATTATACTTTGTTTCATCTAACTCTATAATACACAAAATTAACATTACGCCTATTCCCTGAGGGGATGGGCTAAGCAGTGTAGTACACCGCCACGATTCGCCAATTAATAAGCAAAACTAACATGATAAAAAAATTAATAATCTTTAACACAGTTATTGATTAATTTTAAGAAAACTTTTAACTTTTTACTTAACATATACACGGCTAAATACTCATTCAATATTCATACCTAAATAACAATAGCAAACACTAGCGTTAATTGTTTAATATTACACTCGTAACCCGTACGAGGCTTTGCAAGATAATGTAATAATAATAATATATGACTTACATGGTTTTAGCTAACGAGCAACCACGAGAACATGAAAACCACAAACGCACTGCATAACTTCTATCTAGGAAGACATAACTCCATACTACATCTGATATCATACGTTGAAAAGACCAACTTAGATCTGCCTAATGCTTAAGCCGCTATCACACGTGCGACGGCGTCCAGTCATGCGTTCGGCCAGTTTTCGCGCTCGAGTAGTGTGCCATGTGGCGTGGGTCGAAAATCAATGAGGGAGCAGGGGGCTGAATGGAGGGGCGGCGACCTCCGAAGGTCGCCCTTCCTCGTAGTACGCGGGTGAACAACCCGCATGCGCGCAGAGCTGGCATATTTTTTGTACATCGTGTTTTCAACCCCTATTGTTTAAAAATAATTAATTTTTTACTGAGTACATTTTTGTGCGTGGCTATATTGAATCGAAGGTTCTTTTAACCCTTTATTTTTTTGAATTAATAAAATATTGTTCACGCTATGCTTATTAAGAAACTAGGAACACATGTGTAATATTTAGGAGGTGTAGCATTTTATTATATGAAACGTACCTAAATATAAAGCGATATAAATATTTATTAATTATTATTAGCTATACCAAAACTGATCCAACACTTATCACTGCCTACATAAACTTTCCAAAAATAAAACAACATGTATAATGAAAAGACCATAACCAATAACGAAAATCTATATAACATCACGCCCACATCTATCGCCCACCTCCGGGTATCTCGCGCTGGAATGAATAATTGCCTATTCATTAACGTTTTCACGTATTTAACAATGCAATGTTCATTAAAAGGTGTAAACACAAAGCTGGCCTATTAGTGCAGTTGAAATGTATTATTAAGACCACTTTACACTTTCCGATATTTTGTGAACCAATTATTTACAGATGCATGAAGAGAGTGATGAGTATATGTGGAACAAGCCATTATTTTGGCTCTAAACAAGTTGGACGAGTAACGAAAACATTTGTTATAATAATACTCCAGATATCTATAAGTTTTAAATATTATTATTATTATTATTATTTTATCTAGAAACACGTTAGGTCTTTAAAGATATTTGGCACGCAATGCTCCTGTCGACCCCGTAATGATATAACAATAAATAATATATTCCTTATACGCTCTGTATTTTATTTCAACGCCAAAAAGTAATAATTGCATATAAATATACAATTTTACTATACCAGACACCCAGAATTCGAAAATTTTATTAAAATAATATTGCAATAAATTAAGAAGTGAGAGATATAAACACATGAGACAGATTTATGTGATATTGTATTCATATTGACTTAATATAAAAATAAATGCACAGAATAGCAAACTGTACATTTAAAATAGGTATTGTAAGAATTAGAATTTTCCTCAATAATTTGTTAGTCATTGATGACTGCATACAATAATATATAGAAGAAAACATGCTAACCAATTGTTAACTGTAACCGCAATTCAAGTTTAATAACGCGCAATGTTGTTTCAGTTTAAAGCGATTAAGAAGAAACCTGGCGCCAAGAAAATGTATGAACTGGCTTACTTCATTAATGCTTAGTGTAACAAAACAGTCACAAAACAAACAAACATAAAATGTTCAATGAATTTTAAATAACAACATGCACTTATACGACATACTGTTAGCGGAAATACTACATATTGTTAGCGGAATAAACTAATATTTGTATTCGAGAAAAAATGTTTAGCAAGTGCGTCAGTTTATCAGGTTAGAGATACGAGTATTTGGCATTCGGATCACTCTTCGTCACCCCTAAGGAGCTTGGAATAACGACATAGTAACAATAATATTTTCTAATGGTCCAAAAAATTTTTTACTGAGAAGTAACGACAGAAAATCGAATGCGAATAAAACTGTTGACGGGAAAATATGGTATTTTTGGATTAAAAATCCAGCAAAAGGAAATATATTTACTGCAGTTTATCCCGTAATGCAAACATCAGTTGCAGACAAACCACTCAGAGCTGCTGTTAAACCGTTGCGACGTTAAGAGATATCGCGAAGCATAAAACGATGCTAAATCGGTCACCAGAGTTTTTGGAAGAAATTATCGGACAGAATATAGGTACTTTTTTACTAACTCATTTTTAAAATTTACATTCCAAAATTAAATGTTAATTGTTCTACATCATAACTAATCGTCAACATTTGGAAGTAAAATAAATGGTTCGTAATATAATTTGAATTTGGACAACTTTTTTAAAAGTACCAGTGTTACTACGGACAGAGCTGTGTACCAGAGACTACTAATTAAATTTTCAAAATGTAAAAAAGTCTTACTACTTAGATTTAAGTCTATGACTTAGCAATTACGTACTCGTATTTTTTATGATAAACAGATGCAAGCACTTTTAGATATTACAATGTCAAAGAAAATAACATATTTTATGACATGCTCGAAAGAATATTAGAATGTTCTGGAATTAAATGTCAATCATAGATAACAGAGTGCCTCATCATTAAAATGTCCTTATGACTGTCCCATAATTGGAATCTGTTTATATCGTTTTATACATTTGAGTCGCAACCGCCGCGCTGGATGAAAATACAATTCTTTTTTAAAACCTAAATGAACGTCGAGTATAATGGGTATATACAATTACCGCGAAAATGTATGATATTGACGTTCTCTTTTTTATTACGAGAGGAATACGGGTTGTATGCGTTGAAAGAGATTCCTACGTGGCATGTGCAGTCCCCTTATACAATTCTCTTTATAACAAGCTCTATTCCACATATATAAAATAATAAAAAGTAATTTATCAGTTTAATTGCAAAGTATTTAATTAAATTACTTGTACAGTTTTTATAACAACAATTCAATAGGTGCACTAAAAGTTAAAAAATAGTTCTAATAGAACCTTCAATCAAAGATGTATTAATAAGAATAAAATACTTAGAAAATTCGCCAAAAACAAATTTTGTCAGTGAAATAACATAAGTAGTGTTTGGTAGATAATATGAAGATCGATACTTCACATTATATTCTAAGAAATGTGCAAAGTCATAAGTAAAAGAGTCACATGATACGAAATAAAATTCATCTGATATTTAAATGTTAATATACGAGAGTAGTTATTGCAACTGATCTTTGAAGTTCCATATAATTGAATGATTTTTATCCAAACTGGCTTCAAAAATATGAGTATTTGAATAGTGTATAGAAATAACTGAAAATTTGACGGGAATACAATTTATCACTCTGACATGAGATGTTTGGATATTGATTAAATACTTATATAAATATCATGGGACCTTTCTACACACGGCCATCTGATGCCAAATAAGGCTATGGTACCCAGAGAGTTAATAAACTAAGACCTATATATATAATTTTTTTACACCCAAATATTGAAAGACATAGGTACTTGTACTATACAACTATTTAACACGGATGGGAATACAACCTACAGCTTACCAGCCATCGGGCCAACGGACCAACATAAAAAACACAAAAAATCTCAAAATATACAATAAATTAGACTTAATAGCATGGAAACATCATTTTCATAAATGTATATACAAAACTTGATGTGTTAGTAACAAGAAACGTGAGAAAAAACTCATATCATATCACAAGCGTGGACATCTACTTCACAATGTTTATGTTCCCATCGTAGTTAATTCAACCAGAAATGTACTGCTTCGAGGTCGTATACGAGTAAATGTTACCATCATTACCGGTAACATCGTAAAATATCTAAAGGAGACCGGTAAAATAAGTACTTGACACGATAGTAAAAATCATAAGATATCTATCTGCATATAATTTTGTAAGGGACGAGAAATCTTTATAACCGTTTTAAAGAAAATTGCGCGCACACAGACATGTCAGTTTTAGCAAAGTTAGTTTATGTGAGACAAAGTGTTACAAGTATCATGTTTATTATAAATATGTATAAACTAAATTAAACATTAATTGTTTATATGCATACTGTTAATCTGAAATAATGGCACAAAGTAGAGACTTATAGAGAATTATTCCTTAGTACAAAGGACCTAAATTAGGTACAAACTGCGAGTAACTGATTAAGGCAAAATATTGACCTATGCTGGACTATTGCTTTTAGTAACTTTGTGAATATGGCTGCACGTCAAATTGAGATAATACAAAGTACACATTTTAAAATGAATAAAATTTCCTCTTTTATCAATAGCATTTCAGCATAAAATATGAGGTAAGTGTAGTTAGTCGTTTATTTCCTGCATATTTGTATTAAGTGGTAGAATCGAAAAAATATGTAAATCAGATCCACCTTCAATGTATTCACGGAGAGAACCCATTTAAAGGCTGAAGCCGCGAGAGCGTTAAGAATCTACATACATATATATATATATATATATATATATGATGTGTAGTTTCCGAAGGGGACAAATTGAAAAGATGTTTCAACCCCGCTATCGCAAGGGTGAGACGAGTAATGCCATTACAATATTCACAGATGTGCGCGGTATAATAATTATTTTTACTTTAATTGAATACTTTTGTATTTGGAATCAATTTTTTCCGAAGATCGTCAGGTCTGGAATAATAGAGATATTTGGTACATGTGCACTCTGACAGTCTGACTACACCCTAAATAACATGGTGTCACAATATAATATTTATAATATTTCTTCACAATTCGCTGATAACGAAGAAGAAATGTCTGCTGTGTGCAATTACATAAAAATTATAACAGAAGAAAAGATATCAGTTCTAAGGTTACACTTAGTTAGTTATAGTTTAAACTTTAAAAGCTACATTTTGAATAAGGAACGACTGAAAGCTCTTAAAATGGGGAAGGCTTAATTAACTATTAATCCAGTGTCCTCATTTGTTAATGAATTATTCGACGATTGCGCGGCAGGATGCCAAAGTCCAATCTACGAGTATGGCTGACACTTGTAGCTTGGAGCGGCTGCGACTGATTTGGCACTCGCCCAAAAGTTACCTTTGTTCATCTACCGTCTGCTATACATAATATAACTCGCAGCAATTAACTAGACACCCACCTACGGTGATGTCATAGCGAGGAACGCATCACATGAAAAACTTTTGTTTAATTCTATTACACTTAAAAGGATTAACATCACGCCTGTGATCTCCGTAGGGGTAAGCAGAGGAATGTAGTACACTCCCGCGTTTCACTAGATACGTTTACGTCCCACAATACAATATTATGATGAGGCTATTGCCATACACCGGGCAACGACGCCGAGGCAATCAACTCAATCTTATTTTATTCTGAAAACATCTCACGTACAGATCGATAGCTAAGTTACTGTCTATACTTACGTGTTGAACGTAAGAACGATAAGTATTAGTTAAGAGACGGTGGCAAGACCGTGGTTAAGGGCAAGCTTATGCGCAAGTGCCTAGTTGATTTCTGCGTGTTATGCGCACTACATACGAGTATCCCAACCGTTTCTACATAGATGCCGCGTTTGGAATTAGTAACAACATGTTTTATAAGCGCACTACATTTACTTGAAATCTTTTACAAACTGTATAAAAGACTAAAATGTGTGGCTTAAACAAGTAATCCCTAGTCCATGTGTAAATTGTTAGGAAATTGCTAATCACTGAAATATTAAATGTTTAACAACTGTTTAAATGACATCCTCCACAACATTACAGCCAGTATGAAGATAATGTATGTGTAGTAATGATACCATAGTTACATTTAACCTATCTCAAGACCGGAAAGCCTAGTTCATTTGTCTACAAGAGAATGTAAAATAAAACGTAAAAACTACAAATTGGGATTGTATATAAACTATAAACACAGGTTTCTTTGTTTTACGTTGTCAAAGATTACAATTTAATAATAATAATTTCTATGTGTATAATCGTTATCATTTATTTGTGTGTGATATGTGACCAAAGTGCAACGAGATAAATATTTATAAATCCCACATAATTATATAATTATGTAAGATAGAGTAAATGTCAAAATTTAAATAACAACAATTATTATATACACATAACAATTGCTATACAAACGTAACGTTGTTATATATGACATAATTGTTATACATATGTAACAATAGTAGCTATTCCATATTACTGAAGTAACAGCGAAGCGGCGAGAAGCGAACTGAACGGCGCGCGACTCTACATCGACACTTGAAACAATTTCGTTGGAACAACTGCGCTGCGCTGCCGCCATTGAGAGCACTGTCTCTGATTAAAACTCGCTCCGCCTCGCACCCGGCCTCGCTTTATTTGTTCCTCTCACCGCATTACTGCGCCGCTTTTATTTAATACGAGAAAAAAACTTTTAACTCCAGGAAAAGTTAACCTAACCTAACGCTGAAGCTTTCCTGTTACCCTGTTTGAATTCAATGGGATTTTACGAAGTTGCACTGTATTCCATGTTGCATTATGGCGCAAACCGTTTGTGTTTGTTATTAACAGTGGATAAACACTGTACAACAGTCTTTTAAAGTTATAAAGGCAAACGCAGCGCCTTTTTGGTATATTTTTATGTGCAGCCTAAAATCACTAAAGTTGTAAAATTTCTGTCTAGTTATAGTATTGTGGTTGTGTTTATTGAATTCAAAATAAAGATAACGGAATATGAGCATAAATTTAGCGTTGCGAGGGCAGACAGACTGTATTATATTATGCATTAGATACCCACCACCCCGAAGCAGGAGTGCTCAAACATTGTTTGCTGTCAACTCAAAATGGCGCTGATAAAATTTGAAAGGATCGAAGAATGCATACATTATTAATGAGAGAGAATCTTCGTCTAGTCTAGAGCGGTGACGTGTCTGAAAATTTGCAAAGTTCTTTGTCTTTTTCTAAGACTCAGACAAAGCATATATGCATACTTTATATAACCATGATAGTTCGGGTGGGTTCTAAGCAATGTTATTTGAGCTTGTCTCACAATATATTATATTACATAGAAAATGTCGTATATGGCTAAGGTAAATACTGTCAAAAAGCGCCATCTTTTTAAAGTTCAAACGAATAAACTTTCTATTTAATTCTTCTTCTTTCAAAGTATGTTTTAACGTAATTATAATAATTTATTTATATATAAATTGTTTACAATATAATAGGTGTGAGAAGAATATTTGAACCAACCTTAAATACTAGTAACTAGCGGTATGTAATATCACCCCGATATATGGGGTGTTAATATAATATTAATAAGCCGAGAACATCTCCCGAATAAGGTTTAGTGAACTTTCAGACGAACTTCGGCGGTCGCTGTCTGCAGACGAGTTAATGGCTCTCCGGAGACGAACGAGCCCCACTCAGATCTCACACCGTACAGTATGTTCTCACCCTAACAATGACGTGGATTTTTATATTCATATTTATACTACTAACCATATCATCGCGTCAGGCCTCTTACCGGGTAGGCAGAAAACATCGAATGCCAAACATCTCTATCCTTACCTGCCGTACTCCTACATTTATCACTTTCTTCATAAATACACGCCGTGTCAGCTTAGTTATTTTCAGCAGCAATTGCATTTTCATATTATATAAAATTAATTTTGACTTTGAACTTAGTTATCTCTGTTTGGTTGTTGGTTTGAACTGAAATGTTCATAAAGCGTTCTTCGTGTAATACAAAAATACTAGTAGAATAATAATTGTTAGGTTGTCACAAGTACAATAGGGCGAATCTTCGGGCGCATTTCCCCCGGCGTCTCCCTGTCTCTTGACAGGGATAAATTCAGCGCCACCCTCATTTTTTAAAGCTTACGTATGGCAGCTTGCGTCTATACATCTACGACTCATTACTATACCGTTTGCTCCCCCACTGTGGCCGAACAATACTATAAAAAATAGGCAGTCTTACATAAAATAGACATCAAACGTTATAATGTGACTCGACGTGGTCTCCAGGCGTACATACCCCCATACATCACAAAAGGCGTACGTCTAAGCCCACATACACGATTTGAACGTTCCTTTGTTCTTCGTCCCTCGTACAGCCCGTGGCCCGTAATTAGCACTCCCGGTCCTGATCCGTGGCGAAACAAAAACGTAGATCCAATTACATTTGTTGCTCAGTCATGACTTTAAATGAAGTTACTCGTACCAACCACACGAAACTTCGACTTGGAGACTGGAGATGTTTGAGTGAGTTTGCCGTGTATGGCCAGCTATCAATTTGTTCGTGTGCTAGGAAACTAATGTTAAACTATTTAGCTGGTGTTGCTTGTAATAATTCGCATAGCATATGAAATAAGTAAACAACTTGTAATACAATAAATTGTTAAAGATAATTCTCATATCATTACGTTTGTGGTCAGTGTTTTCTTGTAAAAGATCCATTACGCGTATTAGAAAGAACTTTATATTGAAATACAATACAAAAGTCTCAATGTATTATCAAATTTGTTTAATCTTAATAAAGCATATACCTACATTATTTTCGATATTTTTATTACATTTATAATTGTACTTTAATTAAAAAGTCTACGATACTTTTGAGTTCAAGATTTATTAATATATTCAATAAACTGTGTATGAGAGTTAAAATCTTTGCAATCTGCAGGTAGTTACATATGATAACTGGTAAGATGCCTATACTCGTTTCAGCCTAGCATTGTATGAGAACGAGTGTGGGAAATCAATTGCTAACTAAGATCCATCTACAAGATACCGCAAATGGTTGGACAATTTGGCATTCATAAGCAAAACGACGCAGTGACATTTTGATGAATAGCCTGTCTTGTTGTCGCTTCTGTCTGTCTATCACAGATATTATGTGTATACAAAACAAGGTTCGTACTGGTTCTTTGTTTATACTTGGGACATGGGTGAATTGAGAGAATTATATATAAATACTGAAGTGACTGCTATTTACGTATATACTAAAGATAAAAATTTCCAAGAAGGTTTTAACGATTTCAGTTACTATCAGGAACTAAGTCGTTAGACCTGGTCGTAATCCTATAAGGCACATTAAAAACATTCGACAAGACGGCAAGCTAATAATCCATAGCTACGCCAATCCGTATTGGAACAGCGTGGTGGAGTACGCTCCAGGCCAATTTACTCTATAGAAACATCCACGGTTATTAGAGGGGTGTAAAGTTATCAAAAATCAATAAGTTAACTGCTGGATATATATGCAAGCGGTACTCAACCGTCTAACCAAACATGATACTTTATCAGTCTCATAGATACTATACCCTCTGTATGAACAATAATCAACGCTGATTTTGACTAATGAACCCAAGCGGCGACATCACAGCGTATATCTTTGTGAACCATCGCATGACTTGTTGATATTAGTTGGTATAGAAACAATCAATTCAAATGCACCGGTTAATGACTGTTGCGTGTTAAAACAAACTTGTTACCGCTAAGTTTAACAATCAGATGCTTTACATTAAACATTATCATGACTTTATTAAATGTCTAAATAGTGGTGCCCGCGACTTCGTACGCGTAGATTTTGTAAGTTCTGAAAAAATAAATTGATATAACTTCTTTATTTGTTAACTGATTTAAATAAAAAAATCGGTTAACCGTTTTGGAGATTAGCGTGCACAAACATACAGCCACACGGACAAACAGACAAAATGAAAAGAACATTGTTTTGGGTTCACTTGCGTATATATTGCCCCCATTATGAATTTTTAAATATATTTGTCATGTACAGACAGCAATCAGTTACAGTTTTATTATATGTATTTATAACGAGAAAGACGTAATCCGCCATTTTATGGCAGCGGCCATCTTGAATTTCAAATCGCTCAATAGAAAGAAGGTACAATTTTAACTACTACCTTTGTCCCACACAAACAAGCAAGCTTGATTAGACCTATTGAAAGCTGTAACATAAACGATTAAGTTTTTCGACCAATAGACACAAATATATTTTTTCGGAACAATTAACAAACAACCTGTTTCATATATACCCATAAAACACCAAGGTGCAAATTAAAAAAAAATGTATCATCACGCCATGTCTCTTACGTACCATAAGCTAAAAAGCACCAAGTGCCAAATAACTCTATCCTCAGTTACTTTACATGTCTTCTATACTCATCCTAAAAAAACCATGATAGTACTACATACAAATATCTAACATGGCAAACATCTTTTGTGATTGTGGTTGGCAACGTTCAATGCGATATTACAGTCATCTCAATGCACCGTTTCCTATTAAGCTGTTAGAGGTAGTAGGATATCAATAGAAAGCTATAATAACTGAGGTGTCCTCGCAGGCTGGAGCTTTATTGGCAGAGTTTTACATGCAATTTGTGCATGAACCTATGAATTTTGTATGAGATTACGTAGCTTAATATATTCTCCTATTTTTGTTCTTGTTTATTACTAGGTTCCATATGTTTTTTTGTATCTTATTTTATTGCATTTTATGGCTTTTCTATTTTTGTATGGAACTCTACAACCTTTTCTAAAATAACAGTCTACTCGTAAGTTACTCATAACATCAGCTATCAGACAGTAAATGTCCTGTCGAAATCAGATAGACAAAAATTAAAAAATTGCATTTCTATTATATATAGCGATTTTTTAAGATTGCAAAGTATTTTTTTTTAATTTACGTTTTTCATATTTTGCCTTTAATGTTTTATGTTTTTTCTGTTTACATAAAGTAGCATTGTCAATAGCACAAAAAAGCTGAAGTTGCGGGTACCGGCTAGTGTAGTATATTTAAACCATGAACCATATTTTCACCATAAGTACACCTGACTGGCTATGGTTATATAGACTGGTGATCAGCCACGCGCCTGAGAGTAATTACTCCAGGTCACTGGGCTTACATTTTCCCGTATCGAGGGCTTCCACTTTATGCCTTCGTAAGTGCTATTTTATCTGACATGACTCGTTTATTTTGAAAAACGTTACCATTAATATCGCAGTTTGAAAAATATCTATCTATTTATATTGCGAAAATGTTATTAATATTTTAGAGGATGTATTAAGAAAAGAGTTTTAGCTATAATGAGACGTAAACGTAACTGGTAAAACGTGAGAGTGTACCTACTAAGCCCCATTAATTGTTAATCAATCTATGAAGAGTGATAATGATTAGTGTTAATTTAATAATATAGAGACATTTGTGAAGATGTCTATGACCCTTCCTGACTCCACACACGCACTACTTACTTGGAAAACTAAGCGTCTATTCAAAATCCATAGTCGAGTTATGACTAATTAGCTACTGGCATAATGGAAATTTTGCAAGTACACAAATTTTATTAGGTACTGCTGACGTGTACTTATGACAAAATTAGTCAACGGCAAACTAATGAAACGTAAAATAGTCACGGAAGTAATGATTAGTCATATATTATACTATGTTTAATTCCATTAATAAATATCATCAATTTTAATTATTTCGTGTAATATTAATTAATTTAATTCACGTGCAATACCTATGGATATTAATTAAAATATTTATTGACAGAATTTATTATTATATTGTAGAAACGCACGCACTTTTATATGATAAATTCGTTCTAAATCAGATTATTATACCTACTATATATTTTTTAATTTGTCTTTGAATTTTTGAAATAAAAGTTTATTTAGAAATTATTTTAATGTCATATTTGGACTTAACAATTATTTTGCAGTTTACAACATATGCGTCTTAATTCTTGGTATCCCGCAATGTTGGAAACAGCTGAGGTACTACGTAGCTAATCTTTCACTTCAGTCGCAAATGGAGTTTAAAAATCACTTGACGGCAACCACTCGATCGTCCCTTTTAAGTCTCGCTCGGGGATGATCGTTGAGGGCGCAAAGGGTCGTACAATATCCATAGACGAGGTAAAAGTTCGATTTCATAGCGCTATACATGCACATCCGATGGTCTATCGTTATGGTCTATGGTCTGTACTCTACGGTTAACATGTTACGATACAAATTCCGGCCGTAAACACACTTTCGTAGCTTTGAATCCCAGTGTGTTACGAACGGCATTAAGATACCACTAGGTAATCGTAAACACACAAAACGACCTCCCAGCTAGCGTGTTTAGACTTATAGCTGTTTCTGTACGGATACGTTTAACATTAGAACATTATTTATCTGTTTAACCTATTTTTAGTTAATATATTTTGAAGTCATTGGCAGGAATTAAGAATAAATGTATTGGTTTTATTTAATATAATACAAGCACATAAAACTCGCTGTTTGAGAAATCCATAATTATATTAATACATAGTAAGAAATATTTTGTTTCCGTTTTTATGAATATTACGCCCATGGAAAACTGTGAAATTTTGCTGTACTTAAAACTAATATAAAGAGCTGGAGAAACCTAAAATTTATATACAATAGGTGTAAGAAACACGTTAGTCAACATAAAATTTTCATTATTTATGTCCACACTGTCAATGTCAAAACATAACTGTCTATGGTCAAACAGTAGCAAGGCGTAAAGATTTATAGGGGTATTCACTCTGACATAAATGCTATTTACATTCAAAAAATTTATGAACTGCAGCCGAGTACCGGCAATTGGACACTTACAATTTTCATTTATTGTCATTACCATCATCATCAGCCCTTTTATCCTTCAACCTTTCAACACGGATATACTTTAAGAATGACACGATTTAATAAGGCCATAATATAAAAAAACAATATTCAAATAACAAAGATCCAATGTTTTTTAAAGGTATTTGCAAAAAAGTGATAAATAAAATTGTCTCATCTCTGCCATAGTGTACCACGATGGCTAAGAAGGCCCGGTAGAATGAGACTGGCGGGTTATTTATAACATGAGTGTAATGTAGAGAAATAAATGCAATAAACGAATATGTAATGTCGGTATGCCCGCGTGCGTCGCACTTGTCGAGGGTCGGCCGCTCGGCGCTCATTCAGTGTCACTGGCAGCCGAGATAATCCCCCCGCGTCTACTCAGCGCACGCACCCTGCGATCACTGATACTCCAGTATTCAGTGGTTCTCAAAGATCCGACAATAATTAGTAACAATATTCTTAACATATATCTACTTGTAACCTCCCAATTTCAGATTATGGCCGTAACCCTCTCATATTAAGAGGAGACCCGTTGTAAATGATAAAAAGGATAGAGAAAGAAAATTCTAATTTTCATCTAAAAAAGACACTTTTATATAGTAGTAATATTCTTAGTCGCTGCCCATTACTTCTAAAAAAGTTCATAATTATCGCCTACCAGAGGTTTCTTTGCACTCGTATCTAAGATTCATTTGCACGCGCAGCAAAGCAGCTGACTTCGGTTTGGTATCTACTTTTCACTTGCATACTCAAAATGGAAACATAATTACGTTGTGTCATTATTTGAATAAAATAATATATTAGTTTGTATCAGTTTGAAAACCGCCGAGACTAGTAATCGTGTTATATAAGCTATCCTGTCACAAGCAGCATGAGAATGACGTTGTGGAAGGGTACGACGATACCGCGTTACGTCATACGACCGTTCGACGGCTGTTCAATGCACACTGATGGAATAAAATAATGGCGGTCTATTTTGCACACGTAATTGAATTCGAAAATTGATTACGTACACATGTATATGTACTTTACTGTTTGGTTAAAATTGTTTTTGTCAACAATAATTGGCTGTGTGCGTGTGCGTGTGCATGTGTGCGTGTGTGCGTGCGTGCGTTAGTGTGTGTGTGTGTGTGTGTGTGTGTGTGTGTGTGTGTGTGTGTGTGTGTGTGTGTGTGTGTGTGTGTGTGTGTGTG